>ML841145.1:7508-31784 GCA_009831015.1 Picea engelmannii
TCTATTCTTTCCATGGGATAACTATCATCAAACTTTACACAAACTGTTTCTAGATCATCTTCTTCACTTGAGAAAAATTCAACATCATCACATTTTGAATCAATGCAATCAAGAGTCTTTGGAGATTCTTTACCTTCATTTGATGTATCTTCAATATCTTCCTTCTTGCCAACATCATCACATGATTCGTTTCCTTTAAAATCATCACATATGCAATCAAGAGTTAGAGATTATTTACCTTTGACAATCTTGATGGAGTGGTCTTCAACATATTTTTTCTTTTTTTGATATGTCTCCTTTATCTTTAGCCATATATCCTTGGTAGAAGTGCATTGTCCCATGCTCTCTTTGATAGGGCTTGAAAGTCCACTAAAAATGGTCTTGAGAGCCAATGCATCATTCTTCTTTCCTTCCCTTTGAGCTACAAACTTTGACTTGTTCTTCAATGGAACTGATCCACCAATGGCTATGTTCCAAATAGATGCTCCCATTGTCTTCAAATACACTCTCATCTCTATTCTCCAAGTAGAATAGTTTTCCTCATCAAGGATTGGTATTTCATCATCCATTTGTGTGTCTATGGATCTCCTTCAAGCTTGTTAAGGCTTGTAGTGAAGGCCCACTCTGATACCAATTGTTGGACACACCTACCACACTTAGAGGGGGGGGTGAATGAGTGTGGGGATATGTGTCCAACAACCTGTTCAAAGAACTTGTTTGTTGCTTCTTGTCCATTGATGGTCTTTTTACAAGGCATGAGAATGCACATTTTGTTGAACCTGTTTACTACCACAAATAAATAGTCATGTCCCTTCCACGTGATTGGTAAACCTCCCACAAAATCCATGGAAATGATTTCCCAAGGTCGAGTGGGTATAGGTAAGGGATGGTATATACCTTTCTTCCTGTTACTAGGCTTGCTCGTACAACAAAGTATACATCCTCTAATATACAATGCTACATCTTCTTGCATTCTATGCTAGTGCACATACCTTTGTAAATTGGTAATAATCTTCCCAACACCAAAATATCCTACAAACTTGGAGGTGTGAGCCTCTTTGATTAGTTGCAGTCGTTCACCTTTAAGGACACGGAGCTTGTCAAGCTTGTAGAGTAAACCATTCTGGAAATGATAGTCATCCTTTCCATCACCTTCGTATATATGAATTTGTCCCTGTAGTTGTTGAAACACCTCTTTGGAGTCATAATCTTATGTGTATGCCTCTCTGTATGCATCATGGGTAAAAGGATCCATGTGCATCAAAGTTCCCAAGGCTATAATATTGGATGTGGGTGGTCGTGACAACATGTATGCCAACTTATTTTTTCTATCCTTCTTATACTTGATGACTAGATGAGTTTTTTGTAAAAACCCCATTCACTTGTAATGCATGGTTTGTTGTATCTTAATCTAGGCTTGAAAATACTGTAGTGGCTAGTGATCTGTGTGGATGATGCTCTCCTTTCCCATCAAATAGTTATTCCACTTTTTCACATCTTGTACCAAGGCATAGATATCCTTGTTGTAGGTAGGGTAGTTGAGAATTGCCCCATGAAATACTTCATAATGATAGCATACAATCCTTCATCCTTGCATCAGTACTGCTCCCATGGCATACCCACTTGAATTTGTCGCCACTTCGAAGGTATTCTAGAAGTTTGGTAGTGTGATCATTGGTGCTTGATTGATATTTCTTTCCATCTCATCAAATGCCTTATGTTGATTCTCCCCCAGTGGAAACTCTTACCACTAGTTATTATGACGTGGAGTGGTGCAACTACCACTGAAAATGAAGCTATGAACTTCTACAAGTGTTATGTTTCCCCAATAAAACTCCTAACTTCAGTGACATTTGTAGGAACTGGCCATTTCATGATGGCCTCCATCTTTATGGGATATATCTTGAGCTCCCCTCCACCGATCACATACCCCAAATACACCAAATATTTATGAGCACACTCACATTTCTTGAGATTGGCCAGCAATTGGTGTTTATTCAGTGTCTCTAACACCTGCATAAGTTGTGAAATGTTCTCCTCACATGTAGCGCTTTAAACCAGTATATCATACAAATAAACAATAACAAATGAATCTAGATAAGGGTGTAAATCATCATTCATTAGTCTCATAAATGTAGTTGGTGTGTTGCATAAACCGAATGACATAACCAACCACTCATACAAACCTTGCATTGTCTTGAAGGTGATCTTACAGGTATCTTCTTCTTTGACTTGTACCTGGTGATATCTTGATTTCAAATCCAGCTTAATGAAGTAATTGGCATGTTGCAGTTGGTCAGACAAATCATCGATCCTTGATAGAGGGTATTGATTCTTTAGCGTAATCTCGTTCAGTTCCCTTTAATCGATACACATTATTCAAGTCCCATCCTTCATGGGAACAATTATGATGGGTGACCCACAAGTTGAGGTACTCGGTCGAATCACACCCTGCTCCAACAAATTTCACAATTAATTCTTCACTTAATTTTCTTCCAAAAAACAATGTCTATACATCCCAATATTCGGCAATCGGGAGTCTGAAAATAACTTTGTTTCATGATCCACATCCCTCTTGGGTGGTATCCATTTAGGATCCTTGAACACTCCTCTATATTCTTGTAGAAAATCCTCCAACTAATGTTTCTTCTCTTTAGTACATCGCTCCAGGGATTCCTTCACTCTCATTGACTCATCATTAGATGGATTCTCCCTTAATAAAAGACAAACATGTTTCTTACTAGAACTAATCAACTTTTTGACTTTGTTGGCACTTACTAGTGAGATCTTTGACTTGCCTTTATGTGTGTTGATGATGTAGGAATTCCCATCCTTGATCAGTTGGTATCGGTTGGCTCTTTGCATGAATATTGCATCCCTCATATACTATAGGGGATTACAAACACTACTCCACATACATCAAGGGGTACTACGTCCAATTCCACTTCATCAATAAAATCATCACTTATATAAAATTTAATCTTACATTGTTTTGTTAACTTTATCTATGCATCCTTATTTACCCAACCCAATGGATAGAGGCCAGTATGATCGTGAAACCTCAATCCAAGCTTGTTGACTAGATCCACTACTATGATATTATCATGTGAATGAAAGTCGAATAGAGAATCTATCTTGGTATTCTTGACCTGAATTTTGATGTGGAAGAGTTTGGTTATGTCCTTCTCTTCCTGGTGATGAAGGATACTCAGAATCACCTCCTTCTGCACATATTTTTAGACAATATTTCCATCCACATTCGAGCTACTTTCAACCCGATTGCTTGAATCTATAGCCAGAATGTTCTTTTTTTTCCATCCTTCTTATAGTTCTTCAAGTTCATCTCTAGATGCAGTTTCCATCATTTTTCCTCAGTGTGGTCGTCAATGTTGCAATGATTGCAATTGTTGTTGGGATGTTTACTCTAATTTTAAGTGGTTGATGTCTTATCTTTTCCCCCTTTCCACTTCTTCTTCCCATCCTTGGAAGCTTCATGATGCTTGTTGGGCTTGTTTTTCCACTTGGGTGAGAAAAAACAGGCCACTTAGTTGCCTTTTTAGGCCAGCAAGACAATACAAAAAATGGTCAGTTGATTAGTGGCTCAACAAAAGAGAAAACAAGGAAAGAAATAACAAGAAACAAAAACTAAACTAAGCATGTAAAAACTCAAATGGATGCATGAAAGAGACACAAGAAATAGCTACCAATAGAACTGATCTTCGAATTGATAACACCTAGGAGAAGTATGGGAACTCATGAGTCCCCTCTTCCTCCTTGGGAGGGCTCTTGAATACCTCAAATACAAAGCTCTGTCTCTCTTCTAAAAAATGGAAAATGGAAATACAATGGTGAAGACTTGATTGTCAAACTTCTCAAGAGGAAAGAAGTGCAACACTTGTTATGGATGCTCAAGAGGCTCTAAGAGAATGATGGCTTCTCCAAAACAAAATGAACATCGTAACAATACTCAAAATTCTTCCCTTTGTTTTCATACCTTGGTCATGTATTTATAGGAGCAATGCAAGATTTTTCATCTCTTGCTTGTAGTGTGAATGGGAGCCTTTTGAAGGTACTACCTATCCTTTCAGTAGTGTCAAAGCTGGATTCTGGGATGATTTTGAAGTCTTATCATGGTACAATTCGACCTAGAAGTGGTTGAGGCCCGAACAACTGCATTAATGTGTCATTTCTGCATCAACGTGGGTTCTTTTGGAGATAGTTGTGCAGACCATGTAATTTGTTATCACATGCTAATTTGTATTAATTTTTCCAAAGAATCTTGTCCTTGTGCTATCTTTCCACTCATATTTTAAAACGTTTTCACCAGCTCCGTCAAGTTCCCATCACCTAAATCCTCCACTCGACTAATCATCCAAAATAGTCATGTCCTTCATGAGTCAAAATTGGCAAATATCCCAAACTTATATCTAGCCTTAATGCTTATCTAAATTCCTTGGTCCCATCACTTCATTCATTTTTATCCTTATTATCATATTCCTGTTGAAAATTAAAAATATTCCTTGTATTAAGCTTAAGCTCCCTTATCCTATCCACAAAGTCATGTGATGAGCCTCATATGCCCAAAGTCCTTAGAAAAATGGAAAAAGGTTTATTATTATTAATATAAATATTTTTATATTAAAATATTTATATTAATATTTAATCCAAAATAATTCACGTCAAGTCATGGGCACGAATCTCAATTAATATTTTAATGTGGAAAAGTCAAAGGGTGGATGGAGGGCGCATATCCATTGCGGGGGTTGAAAGTGATCGGGGGTTAATTTTTTAAAGTGGTTTTGCAGTCCAAACCATTGTTTTGGTGTTGGGGTGTGTGTCATCTCTTGGTGGATTGCGGATGATGGAGTGTTGTGGATTAAAACCACTCTTCCCAAGTTCTGCAATACTATTCCAACCATTTACTATATTGTTTTGGTTTCATAAATGTGCATCATATGAATATAGTTTTTCCAGAAGTGTGTTTCAATACAAATCATGGAGTTTCCAATGTTATAAATAAATTTGTTCTCACTGTGGAAAATTTTCACAGAGGTAAAAATTGAATTTTACAAAGCAGAGAAATTAATGTTTATTGCTATGGAAAATAATTGAATGGGAAAATGCACGTGAACGGAAGATTTGGATAATTGTTTATCCAAATTTTTTACAGAATTAAAAGAAGAGGATTAAAAATATTTTACCAAACATGGTTGAACACATGGTTTTCAAAACCACGGGAACCAAAGCAATAAATGGTTTTTCAAAACCACGGGCATGAATTAAATTATGGAAATGTAATTGTACAGGACAAAAAATATTTGGGAATTATTTTTATTTAAATATATTATTCTCAAATATTTAAGGAGAATATGGATAAATAAAATTAGATTTGAAAGAGTACAAGTGGCATTTCAAAGAGAATGTGGCAGTCAGTTTCTGCAATAGTTGAGGAGAAAAGTAGATTTACGGGACGATTTATGGGTGAACCAGAATGAATTTTCAAAATTCAAAGGAGGTTATTGTCAAGAACGGACCCAAGAACATTAACCTTGTTCATTTTTCACACATGTGTCACGGATTGGGAGATTCAAAGGAATCTTGAAGCCATATTTTTCAGTTATGATTTCTTTTTTGAGACATGTTTTTGTGACACGTATTCCAGCCAGCTGGAGATGAATTTAAAGAAACTGAGAGAGGTTTTCTTTAGAACGATATTATCTACAAAAATCGCTCTCATATTTTACACAGTTGTTACGGTTTGAGAATTACATGTGGTTTTTTGAAGCCTATTTTTTCTCCTGAAAAGCAGGAGATCAGTTAAAACGTGTCATTTTTTGTTTGTAACTGTTTCTATTTTGGGAAAGGGGTTGTAGTTCGAAGTTGTTATCTAGAAAGGACCTTTACTACTATATATTTCATTGTACAAGAGTAGAGAAAGGGTGGGACTTTCATCCAGGAAGGAAAAGGGACTGTATGAAAATTTCTCAGAATGTCCTTATGAATTAATACATGAGTATAGTGCTTTTGATAGCCGAGATTCATCACGGTGTATTCTTTACTGTGTTTTCCTCTAGTTCACATTCATTTAACTTCTGTTATTTCTTCTAAGCATAGTTAAGAGTACATGATTGGAATTCACCCTTGATATATGTTCCTTTCATATGGTTAATGCAGTTGTTGTGTTTAATGATTACAGGTCCAAAATTAACTCTATGTTTAGTGCTCTATTCATTGTAGTCAACCTAATGTTATTTATATTAAAGTTACAATGAGGATTCATCTTTCTTTGATGCTCTAATTTGTAATGGGATTTTCTCTTTTCTATCTTTCCATCATATGAATACTATTTATTGCTAAAGGATATGCTTACTTTTCCTATGATCCCTCAGGAGTACATTAGGTGTATTAATATTCATAGTACATCTCAGGATTTGACCCCATTGCCCAATGTTTCCCTTTCTCTTGTTTGTCCTACCAACCCTTTTAAAGAACTAAAACAAAACCTGTCCTATTGTAGAATCTAACCTATGTGTTCTCATTGCCAAATCTTTTTGAGTATTTTCAGTTTTTACATGTTTGAGAGAGCCCTCTTTGGTTGGAAGGGTCAAAATCCAACCTAAAGTTGGTTTGAGGTTACCTTGGAATTTATTTCATGAATCCCAAAGAAATTACTGAGTGCTAACATTTTGGCATCGTTGTCAGGGAGAGAAGGTGAAATCTTCTCTGGGATAAATGACAAGTTCAGATCTGAGTACTGATGGTGAAAAGTATTCAGACACAGAAAGGATGTACATCATTCACCTAGAAACTCCATTTTCAAGAATCTAGAATTCAAAATTTCCATGGCAACTCCACTGTATAAAGACTCGGTAGCCTCAATATTTTATTGATGACTCCACATCTTCAAGATGGATCACAAATCTACAAGGTATGCTCCAATGAATGGCTTTCATATCCATGGATTTCCAAATCATATTTCTCACATAGATTGGAAAACTTATTTTCCTAAATTCAAATATGGGAAAGGAAATGATGTTGTCTTACACTTGATTAAATTTCACATGCACAAATGTAAGTTGGGGGTTGAATTTCATGAGGATTGTTTGATGAAAATGTTTATGGATACTCTAGAGGGGAAAGAAAGATTATGGTATAAAGGTTTAAAACCAGGTATCTTATACTCTCTTAAGGATTTCCACATAACATTCTTTAAGTATTATGGAGAATCTAATCCTTCGTTCTTGGTGTTTGAAGATTGTTGTGAATTTTGTGAACATTTCATTAAGTACCTTGAAAATGTTTTTGGTGATGAAGAGTGTATGAATGATGAAATCATAGAAGCCCTTTATAAATATTCATCCCAACAACAAATAGTAGCTCCTCCTTTGGCTGAAGATGAAGCTGATCAATAAATTGTTGTTAAAAGTCATTTTCCTTCTCCTGAACTTGATGAAGATATTCAACAAGATTTCCAGCAAGACAAAGTGTTTCAAAGTTGTCTTTCTTCCCCTATGAATGATGTGGTTGTTCAAATTCTAAGTGTCTTAGACATGGGTGAGGGTTCTAAAACTACATCTATGGAGACTTCAAGTAGTAAACCAACAAATGGCATAGAGTTTTAGGAAAGCAACAAAACAGTGTATGCCACTTTCCAATCAAAAATACAGAAAGATAATGAAGAGGCAGTTGTTTTATTTGATTCCTTTGAAAATCATGGTTTTGAAAATGCATCCATGGAAACTCTAGATTGTGAAATAGTTCATCTTGTTAGTGTTTCACATTTGCAAGAAGATTATGAGAAGAAGCTTATTTCCCTTCATTCATTTGAAAGTCAAAATGACATTCCTCAAGCAAAATTCTTGAACATTAATAAAACCAAATCAGAATTGTTTGATGAACAAGAGGATAGCCTTGATACACATAATATGGATGTCATATTTGAAGATTTTCAAGGATATATGAATGTTTTTGTTGATATGAATGGAAGAGTAGACAAACCTATTGCTACCATTTCGTTTGACAATGTTCTCAGAATTGAAGAAACAGAGTAAGAACAACAAACACTTATGAAAGAGGCTTGTCTTTTTGTTTCTGTTCATCAATAAGAAATTATTTTTCATGGTTTTCAAGATCCTATGGCCATCCTATTACAGTCATCAGTGAAGGAGGAATTTGTTTCATTCATAAGCTCAGATTTTGGATTTAATTTTTGTTTTCAGCTGCCATCTTTTACATTTGTCTACCTTCTTAAGAAAAATGTGAGCAGAGGACAATCGGGAAGCCAATTGCTTGATTGGTTGCATTGGCACTTTAGCATCACTTGATTGAGTATTAATTTCAGTAATTTTAGAGTAGATAGGGGTGTACAAATAATCTTGTTGGTCAAGCAATTTTCAGTTTGGGTTTTCAGCAGTGTGTACATTCAAATTGTAGTAGTGTATTTAGCATTCAGTTTTCAGTTGAGAGCGGTGTACAGACTTAGGTTTTTAGTGGCTACTAGTGATAGGTTAGAGCAGGGTACACACATGTTTTGGGAGCATACCAATGGATCAGGCACAGGGTCTACGAGTTCTTTTCTACCTCACTGAAAGGATATCATCCCCATTGGAGCCAATGTTATCACATGATAATTTGTATTAATTTTTCCAAATCATCTTGTCCTTGTGCTATCTTTCCACTCAGATTTTAAAACATTTTCACGAGCTTCGTCAAGTTCCCATCACCTAAATCCTCCACTCGACTAATCATCCAAAATAGTTATGTCCTCCATGAGTCAAAATTGGCAAATACCCCATACTTATATCTAGCCTTAATGCTTATCAAAATTCCTTGGTCCCATCACTTCATTCATTTTTACCCTTTTTATCATATTCATGTTGAAAATTAAAAATATTCCTTTTATTAAGCTTAAGCTCCCTTATCCTATCCACAAAGTCATGTGATGAGCCTCATATGCCCAAAGTCCTTAGAAAAATGGAAAAAGGTTTATTATTATTAATATAAATATTTTTATATTAAAATATGTATATTAATATTTAATCCAATATAAGTCATGGGCACGAATCTCAATTAATATTTTAATGTGGAAAAGTCAAAGGGTGGATGGAGGGCACATATCCATTGTGGGGTTTGAAAGTGATCGGGGGTTAATTTTTTAAAGTGGTTCTGCAATCCAAACCATTGTTTTGGTGTTGGGGCGTGTATCATCTCCTGGTGGATTGCGAAAGATGGAGTGGTGTGGATTAAAACCACTCTTCCCAAGTTCTGCAATACTATTGCAACCATTTACTATATTGTTTTGGTTTCATAAATGTGCGGCATATGAATATAGTTTTTCCAAGAGTGTGTTTCAATACAAATCATGGAGTTTCCAATGCTATAAATAAATTTCTTCTCACTGTGGAAAAGTTTCACGAAGGTAAAAATTAAATTTTACAGAGCATAGAAATTAATGTTTATTTCTATGGAAAAGAATTAAATGAGAAAATGCACGTGAACGGAAGATTTGGATAATTGTTTATCCATTTTTTTTACAGAAGTAAAAGAAGAGGATTAAAAATATTTTACCAAACATGGTTGAAGACATGGTTTTCAAAACCACGGGAAGCAAAGCAATAAATGGTTTTTCAAAACCATGGACATGAATTAAATTATGGAAATGTAATTGTACAGGACAAGAAATATTTGGGAATTATTTTTATTTAAATATATTATTCCCAAATATTTAAGGAGAATATGGATAAATAAAATTAGATTTGAAAGAGTACAAGTGGCATTTCAAAGAGAATGTGGCAGTCAGTTTCCGCAGCAGTTGAGGAGAAAAGTAGATTTACAAGACGATTTATGGGTGAACCAGAATGAATTTTCAAAATTCAAAGGAGGTTATTGTCAAGCATGGACCCAAGAACATTAACCTTGTTCATTTTTCACACAGGTGTCATGGATTGGGAGATTCGAAGGAATGTTGGATCCATATTTTTCAGTTATGATTTCTTGTTTGAGACATGTTTTCGTGACACAGATTTTGGCCAACTAGAGATGAATTTCAAGAAACCGAGAGAGGTTTTTCTTCAAAACGAGCTTATCTACAAAAAATGCTCTCAAATTTTACACAACTCTTACGGTTTGAGAATTAAAGGTGGCATTTTGAAGCCTATTTTTTCTCCTGAAAAGTAGGAGATCAGTTAAAACATGTCATTTTCTGTTTGTAACTGTTTCTATTTTGGGAAAGGGGTTGGAGTTAGAATTTGTGAGATGGAACGGACCTTTTAAATAACTAAAAAACAACCTATCATATTACAAAATCTAACCTTTGTGTGTTCATTGCCAAATATGTTTGAGTATTTTTCAATTTTTACATGTTTGAAAGAGCCCTCTCTGGTTGGAAGGGTCATAATCCAACCTAAAGTTGGTTTGAGGTTACCTTGGAATTTATTTGATGCATCCCAAAGGAATTATTGAGTGCTAACATAGTTTTCAAATTCAACACTGTGTTGGCTCACGCAAGAAATCTTTGGGCAGAGTGCGTTGAAATTCAATGATTATTTGCATAGTTTTGCTTGCTGAATAGGTTATGTAAATGCTTGAGGTATGTTGATTAATATGTTATGTTGGTACTTTCTTAAACCATTGCTTGTGTTGTTGTGAGCAATTTTTTGGTGATAACATATGCCCCCTAATGTGTGAGGTTAGGAGCATATATATAGTTCAAATACATCATTGTTTATTTTGAATGTGATGTCATTGTATAGAAGATTTTGAGACTTTGTATTGAGGAACTGGAAGAGCGATTCATTGGAGGGATAGGGAATAATATGGGCACCAAACGTTCTCTGAAAAAATATTTTTTTGTCCAAACGAGGCGAGCATGCCCCATGCTCGTGTCATGAAACCAGAATAGTATAATTTTAACTAAAAATTGTTGATGAAGCAGATATCTACATCACCCTCGGGGGCATCAATAATGGAAGATTATTGTTATGTTGAATGATTTGGATCTAAATCAAGGAATGAATGACTCGAATTCAATGATGTCCTATAAAATTCAAAGGTCTTCGGCTACTACTAAAAATTGCAATGGTCTCATAGCAGGACCCATCATAACATGAAATTGTGTTGAGGTTGAATGTTATGGAGGTAAACGACATCATAAAGAAATGAGGACTCTTTCGATGTCATCTGAGACTACTCATTAATAATGAAATGATAGTCAAGATATTTCCCCTCACCTGGAAACTAGTGTTGACGTCAACAAGTGAGGAGGTGCATCTAAAAGAAGAAAAGGGCTTCATGACATCAATTTGATCAAAATGGTGTCAGGAATTGTTTAGAGGAAAATATGAATAAACTGGTAACATGGATGAAGTTCAAGATATGCCCTTATTTGGGGGTATATTGGATGATGGCAGCAACCGTAAAACATGATCTGGTGTTAGGAAGATGACTAGATATTGGGTAAATTGTGTTGAATTGGTGATACTACAAAGGGATGTAGGATGGGTCAAAATACAGAGGTTTGGGATGAGGATGTTTGTGATAGTTAGGATTCTGGCCATGGTAAGGGGGGTTTGCAGAGATGATGATGTATGTTGGATGCCCCAACCAAGGGAGATATGGGTTGTTGTGTGCCAAGGAAAAAAGACCATCGATGATGATGGCAAAAATATACTATACATGTTGAAAATTGAAAGGTACTTTATACAATTACCAAATGCATAAAGAATAATTGGATTGATAATACACATACAGAAATGGATGCCCCAATGAATTATGGCTTGGCCTACTTGGGGCACCAGTTTGTGGGAGTTGACTAGTGAAGGGTGGGGGGGGCATACATGGGTTTCTGTATCAAGTAGATGAATGGAGGATGTACTTTCTTATGGGAAATTAATGGTGAATGAGATGGAGGGTTAATGACAATGAAGAGGTGCATTAAATGTAAACAGAACAATATGATTTGGGATTCCATCTAGGGTAGGCTAGCAATATGATGAAAAGAAGTATGATGCTAAGTCTCTGAGATGAAATACTATCAGGACTCTCGAGCCAAGGGGAAAATATATGTGGGACGACTCATGTAGGTGATAATGATATCGGATAAAAATACCTTGATGCAATAGGGGTGATGGTACCATCGATTTGGGTGTGGTGATCCTAAAGGTAGATGTCATAGGGTGTGACTAGAAAATGCAATAGTTCATGGAGGGCATGATGACATGCCAGTTTTGAACATATACCTGAAGGGTTTGTAGGGCGACCATAATTGAATAAGATGTAAGTCTATTGAACAAGTACCTGCAAATAAAAACAAATACCTCACGTGAAAAATAGTTGATGAGAAATAGCATGTTATGGAAATTTGATGAAATAATAGTGATCAAGCGTACCTAGTCTTTTAACATTGGTGGGAACTATTAGCACTTGGTAAATTGTTGGGCTGAAGGGAACGATCTACCAAGGTAACCTATAAACCAAATTTAAGACTGGAAACTATCCTTTCCAATCTAGAGAGGGCTCTCTCTGAGATTTAGTCTCTGATAGATAAAAACTTTGGATTGACGGCTAGATTTAAATGCTTGAAGAAGTTTTTCTAGTTTCGCTAGCAAGGAAACATAGTACTTTTGGGCTATGGAGTCAACCCCTGGAAATAAGAGAAACAAATGAATGGTAAGGGATACTTTGAGAGGATAAAGGCTAAATAGGAAATGGTCTTTCAGTTTCAATATCATTGAGTATGGCGGGAGAAGGAAGTAACATAAAACAAATCAAAGCACCATTAAATATGAATTTAGATTTAACTTAGAAGAAAAACTCGGTGTTTAAATGGTTGAGTCTAAAGCACCACGAGATGAATTTTAAACCCTTTAAATATTTCCAATTTAAACAAATGAAACAGACGTGGATTTGAAGGAAACATGAAGTACATATGAAGATAGAATCACAATACATCAAACCACCACCATTAGAATCTTTGCATAAAAGATTCAGGACTTCTGCATTATATTTCCATCAGATCCAGAAAATTGCATCCAAGAGTCCTCTGTCTACACTACTTTTACAACCTAGATTACATTAAAAAGATCCAATATATATATAACTAATTCCCTCTCGGGCTGCTATGCTCGAACTATTTTCCCCTAGAATCTCGGATTTTGTTACTTTCCCCCTGGACAACCTTTTCAGCATAGTTTAGTAAAAATAGAAACCAGCATGCACCCAATCATAACATAACGATACATTCACTTCAATCATTTGGTCATGAGTAAGATATGTCCACCAGGTTGTGATAAATTGGCATTTTCTTTCAAGGGGTGTCCAAGTAATCATGTGTGTTGATGGAAACTCTATCACCTTTGTATAACAGATTTTGTTTGGTGTTGCGCAATCAATGGCTATAGAAGATGTTCGTTTGCAATCGCTCATGCAACTCCAGGTGGAAGCAACAGTTGGGGACCATGTATCTCTTTCAAAACTGGCATGTGTTTCATTTATACCTACCCTTCTCAGTAGGTAAGTTTACAACATCTGTGCAACGAATATTTACTATGAAGGTGTTGCATTAGAATTCTTGTTAACGTGAGAAAAAAGGATATGTACGGAGAAAGATTCCATGCCATGATCCAAAAAGACAAAAATGGGTTTGTCTTACTCATGCCTCCGATGTCACCTGCAACCTTAAATCTCTGAGTGTTTTTCTTAAGGACCAATTATGTTTGCTCAAAATCTTCACCTGTCTCAACAAAACCATGTTTCGTTTCAGTTTTTCTTGAGCACTAGCGAGAACTGCGTAGGCGTTATCAATGGTTGGTTTATACTCTTTGAAATTCTCTGTGATTTTTTCCTCTGACATCCTCTTCTCCTCCCGAAGCTCAATAATTACATCTTGTGCCTCTCTGAGTTATTTCTTAAGCCAATTTACATTCCCTTCTCTCCTTGTGGGCGAGGTAGGGGGTAAATGACCTGCTCGACTCTACAAAGTTGGTGTCTCAATGGTCCTTTTTGTCAATTGTCTCCCCAACTCTCTGATTTCTTGATAAAGTTAGGCAATAGCATGTTGTGCTTGTTTCAGTTGTTGTGACAACTCCTGAACATTTTCATTTTCCTCACCTAACTCCCCCTTCCTTTCATCAATTCCCTTGCCTACACCTTCAACAGGCTCTAAATGAACGGTGCACATGGGAAATCTCTTGGCAGCGGACTTGGTGCGTGGTTTACTGGGAGCTTGTATCTCCTCAGTTTTATTAGTCAACCTTGGCCTGCCTTTCTTCTGGGATGTAGGCTGACGGGACGACGAGTCTTCTATTTGTTTTCCTTTTCTTTTTCTCATGACATCTTCCTTTCTCACCCCTGCACTATGAAGTGATGTTTCCTCTGCAGATAGAGGAATGTCTCATTTGGGGTCTCTGGGGATGTTAGCCAAAATCATAAATGAATCCCAATCATTGTTCAAATGTCTCAATTCTTCGACCACTAATAACTTGATTAATGAAAAATGGGCTAAATTGTTTCCCGACTGATCAGCCTTGGCCTAGACGTTGTCTGCCATCTTTCCCAAGCTTCGACACAAGAAGAAAGGTAAATTCAAGACATTTTTCCCTGTGAAGTGCATCAGTAACATGATGCGATATGGATACACCCTGTCGAGCCTTCCTTCATAGGTGAAATATCTTCTGATTATCTTTAGAATTTTCTCGAATGGCTCCAGGAGATACTGGATTGGAATTTCGGCTCCAATTTTCTGATTTTGACATTCGGGCTTGATGAAATCCATATAGCATGAGATGTCTAAAGGTTTTCAAAATTTCATCCAAAATTTATTTGGATATTATTCATTACAAGAAGATAAAGTGGATATGTGTGGAAATATCAATGATTCATCTACTTCATCAGATCCATGCAGAAATCTACATCTTCAACAAAATCTTCAACAAGCACAAACTTGCACAGTTGCGAGGTCTTCTTGGAGTGGAGGATAAGGTTGCTTAGCAACTACTTTTTGTTCCTTCTCATTTTATTTTTTTATGCATTGTAATTTGAGGGGGGGAGGGGGGTTCCTGTGAGTTTTTCCCTCTTTCCTCGTTTATTTCAGTGTATCTTTTGTATTTGGGTACCTAACATGGCCTCGTAGCCGGGACCCATTCTTTATTTTCACCATAGTGATGTTTAGGGGGGGTGTTGGAGTTACTTCAACACACACCTAGGATTTATTTTTCCTAAGGTTTTTCCTTTTTTATTAGTCATAATTAGTCATTATCCAATCTCCCATATTTTAGGGGAGAATATTCCACCTGGAGAATATTCTCTTTCAGTTGACACTTTAGTTTGACTAGTTGAGTTGAGTTTAGATGTTGCATTGGTTTTGTCACCATGCAACATTGGGATCATCACAAGCTAATGCGCACTTCCTTGGGATCATCACCATATTGACACATTATCCTTTATTCCCTGAGTTAACTCCTCACTACTCTCTGTTCATTCAGTTAACTGAAGACTAGTTGACTAGTTAACTCAACTAGGTGGCAGTTCACTCCCATAACTACCTAAGAGACTAGACTAGGTAGTAGTTTACTCCTGTAACTATTGGTGTGTGTCCAGATCACTCTAGACCACCACTATGGTTCATTATTTACTCATGTATCCTATATCTATTGCAAATTATTCACTCTTTGAGTGTGGAATACGGTTAATGAGAATTATTTCATTCTTTCTCTCATTCTTCTTCTTTCTCAAATTCTCTCTGCAAATGTGTGTATTATTGTTTATCTAGATATATTATGTGCAGGTTCAACACATTTATAGGTAGAAAACAACACTAGGAGACTTGGAGCGAAGCGGAAAATTTTGGCACAGTGGGAAGACTAGGCACAACGGTAGGAAATTCAGAAGAAAAAGGCTAATTGTGAGAAGAAACAATCCGTCCACAACACTAGTTTGCAGAAATCTCCCAAATACTTTAAGAAATGGTTGAAAGAAACATAGGAGACGCAACGAAATAAACACACTAGGCTTACGTAATGACTGGCATAAAATATCCTTTACACAGTGAAAGGCTCCAGAGCTTGCTGAAAAAACTACGGATAACACCCAAACTCTAAAAGTGAAGGAGAGGCATGAAGGGTGACCAGTATTTATTCTTGAGAGAATACATAATGAAATCATGGGAAAGGACAGTAAATCCATGGTGACAAGAAATTAGAACGTAGGTTGAATATTTGTGCAACAAACTCATGCAATGGGTACACTTTGAAGTGTGCAAAGTACAAATGATAGGAGTGCCATGAATGTTTACTTTTCTAACTTCATGATTAGGGAATGATGTTCATAATATCTTTCTACGTGACCTTTATCCCAAACACTTGACTCAATTTTTGGCACGTAAATCCCACATGTTCGACATGACTTGAGATTTATGGAAAAGGACCCTTATGATTGAACGTGGCGAACCTTACACCCCTTTAACCAACTTACAACTAGACCTGTTACTTGATTCTTTTGAACCACTCTTCATTTGGCCACTGACCTTACAAACTTTCATGCAAAAACTATGAATCATCTAGGACTAAATCTAACTAAAAAAATCACGGTGCTAACAAGAACAATGGTCCCTTGATGAAAATTTTGGGTGACCCCTGAAGGAGGCCAAGGAACAATGAGTTCCTAGAAAAGGTACTCCCTGAAGGAGGCTAGGGAACGATGATTTCTCAAACAAGGAAATCCCTAAGGGAGGCCACAGAATGATGATTTCCTGGAAAAGGCACTCCTTGAAAGAGGTTAGGGAATGATGGGTTCCCGAATAAGGCACTCCCTAAGGGAGGCCATGGAATGATGAGTTTCTGGAAATGGCACTCCTTGAATGAGGCCAGGGAATGATAGGTTACCAAAAAAGGCACTCACTAAGGGAGGCCATAGAACGATGAGTTCCTAGAAAAGGAAATCCCTAAAGGAGGCTAGGGAATGATGGGTTCTTGAACAAGGCACTCTCTAAGGGAGGCCACAGAACAATGAGTTCCTAGAAAAGAGACTCCCTGAAGGAGGCCAGGGAATGATGGGTTCCCAAACAAGGCACTCCCTAAGGGAGGCCATAGAAATATGAGTTCTTGGAAAAGGCACTCTCTAAAGGAGGGCAGAGAGCGATGGGTTCCCAAATAGGGAATTCCCTAAGGGAGGCCAAGGAACGATGGGTTCCTAGAAAAACCACTCCCTGTAGGAGGTCAGGGAACCAAGGGTTCCCAAACAAGCCACTCCCTGAGGGAGGCCAAGTAACGATGGGTTCTTGGAAAAGGAATTATTACATATGAATCTAGCCTGCAGACATGTCAGATCTTCCTTGGATATGCCCTTAATCCAAGATAAACAGAGGGGATAGATTCATATGGTTCTCCCTATACCTAATTAGATTTATTTCCTTTTAACTGGGAAGGATGTTAAACATACCTTTCCACTGGTGGTTGTCCTCATGTATCTGACTAATGTATCTCTCAAGATCTAGCTCCAACTCCTACGATCTACTTCCTGTACACAAGGAGATAAATAACTACATATCTACTATTCTTCTAGTGTTAGGAAATTCAAATATACTAGATCTATCCTATTCTATTCAATGTAATATCATATATAACAGATATCATTGAACATGAACAATATTAAAGGGGAAAATCGATGATATATTAATGAATATAGAAGAAATACATCAAATATTCATACGTTAGATGTTGATGCTTCCTCCTAGTTCTAGGTTCTTGATGCTCCTCCTTAGACTCTTGAGCTTCCCTCTGTATTTTTCCAGGATAACCACTCTCCAAAGTCGTCTCCTCTATTTCCTTGATTTGGCCTCTTCTTATAGGATTTTAGAAGAGATTGGAGATAAATTCATGACATGTGAATTAGGTGGATACAGGTCATGGATAGGTGGATACAAGTCATGGATAGCTTGATAGCATGTGAACTAAGAAATTACAAGCCATATATAGGCTTGATGGCATGTGAACTAAGCAATTACAAGTCATGCACAAAATTCAGGCTTAATTATGAGCTTTTGCCAACCTATTATGAATTTTTTCTCTATTGTGAGATTTTTTCTCAAGTTCCATGCTTAATTATGAGTTTTTTCCAACTCACTATGAACTTAATTATGAGTTTATTCTCAATTATGAAATAATTTGTATTTCATAATTATGAAATTGTGACAAAATAATTATTTCCTTGTGAAATAATTATGAAAATTTTACTCAATTATGTAATTCTATCCTCATAACATCTAATAACATGCTTGCACAAACTATGGTGGAAAATACAAGTAAACAGATGCCCCCCTAATGTGGAGAATACAATTATAACACATGGTCGAAATACATTATGAAAATTCATGGTAATGAGTGGCATGAGAAAGGAGCTCAGAGATCAAGGAACCAGTGAGTACCTGCAATCAGACATCAAGGATGAGAGCATATATATACCATCGCCTAGGCAGACATACCCATACTCTGAATGAGCATGGCCACAAACAAATACATTGTGGATCCATGATATGAATTATTAGACAATGGCCACAAAAGAATACACGATGGATCCTTGTCATCAATAAGACCATATCCACGAGACAACACAATGTGGATCTACATCATGAACACAATCATAGCCACTAACAAATACAATGTGTATCTATGACACAACATATAGATGTTAGGAAGATAGTGAGCACTAAGGAGACTACCCCCGAAGTCTTCAAAGTACTAATAAACAAGTGATATACTCCATCACAACTTAGGAGGGGATGTTGTAAGGGAATGATATGGCCCCAACCCAACATATTCATCCCAACCCCGATGGTACAAATATACAGCAAGTGAATATATTAGCTAAAGTCAAGCATGGTAGAAACCATATGATTACTAATCATTGATGTATAATATTAAAAGATGTGAGGGGACCCATCGATGGTGAATATGGACACCCAAGGTACCTAGTACAATATAGCGAGTGTGAATAGATGAGTTGGTGTTGAACAACTGTAGAATCAATCAATTAGAAGTCAATGATGTAAACCCATTGTCGATCACAAGGAGGCCTGACACTGAGGACTGTAAGCTCCAAGGCACTAGTTGGTTTCTTGATGCAGGAGCATCATTGGTAAGCATGCAGAAGTAGGACCACCCAGCATGTGAGAATTCTTCCAGAACCTAAACGCTGGCAGCCACAACAGATTTTCGAGGCATGCCTGAACTCAGCACCAAAATAATCTTTCGAGGCACACTTGAACGATTCCACTATGGATCTAGAATGTGACTGGTTTATATAGTCGTTAGGTTAAGTTTATAGTAGACAGGTAGCTAAAAAAAAAAAAACCTCAAAGCCCTATGAGTTAAATAAAGGTTTTGTATGCCCAGATGGGGTTAGCTGCAATACAAAGGAAGGGTAGTCGTGAGAGAACTACGAGTTAGCAGGAGACTTCAATTTCTGTTGTTGTAAATTGAATGTATTTGTAGCCATTTTGGCACTTGTGAATATAACAGAGGAAAAATTGATCCAATTGCATGGTGTGTGAACAATGTTTGCAATTTCTTGTCATTCTGTTTTTATGAACAAGTGAATGAATCTCAATAGGGGAGAATGAAACTGTGAATGTTGGTTTTTCAGTTACAATTGTTTCTCTTCGTTTGAACCTCTGCAAGGTGTGCATTGAGCAGAGGAGAATGCCAGGACATCAGAAGGAATTTCTCTGTGAGAAATCCCTTGGATATGAGTTATCAAAAAATCCCTTAGGCACGAGTGCACGAGAATTGAAGTTTGTACAAGACAAAGATTAGGAGGAATAACACTTCGGATAGGTGTTAGCGAGATCCAGGAACCCCATTTCCCAGGAGAAGAAAAAGTTGAAACCTTCGAGGACTTAGAAATATTATAAGTCTGAGAAACCAAAAGCTCAGGAGGAGGAGCGTCATCGACCATTGGATCACAGTGGAGAATCAACAACCATCTGATTCAATACAAGTGCACGAGCTTTAACATTGCGTATGTCCAGGAGGGAAAACCCACGAAGGTTGGAAAGTTCAAAATCTCGAAGTCAAAATCCCCGATGAGATCATAGTCGTTGATCAAGCGGGGACAGGTGTCAACAGACCACCCGTTTTGGGGAATCGTCCAATAAAGGAGCACAGGGCGTAAGACTTTGAAATCCCCAAACTCAAAATGTTGATTCAACCATAGTCATCGATCAAGGAGAAGAGAGGGAGTCATTAATCTGCAGCGAAGAGGTGTTTCACAATTTCAGCGATTGGGAGTGTGAAGGAGTCACAGTCCGGGATCCCCGATCCATGAAATCCTGACAAGATCAGGACTGTCAGATCGTTGGAGGTTTAGGACCATTGAGGTGAGGAGATATCGCGATTTCAGTGATCGGGAAGACAGAAGAAGTCACGTCGAAAACCCCTAACACGTGAAATCTCGATGTGCTCGAAGGTGGGCCCCAAGGTTCAGTGAAGGGCCACATCAGTGAAGGAGCTTAAGAACCATCAGCCCTTTCGGGGTTTCGGGACTTGGAGGAATCGGGGAGTTGTTTCCCTGGAAACCCCAAAGTCACAAAATGTGACGTTCCTTTTGGGCTAAGCCCGTGGTCATGCCTGTGGTCATGTGGAGTGGAGGTTGGTGCCTAGTGTTGGTTTGCGTGGGCAAAACATAGACAAGGACCTGTGGATTTAGTGTTAAAGGTTCAAGTTTGGAACCAGGAGAGCCATTTCGGCTCCTAAGTCAAATATCCTGATGGGGAGGTTGTGCATCCCTTGGGAGAGATAGGGGGTCTACAGTAGGACCACCTGATGCATACCCCCTATCTCTCCCAAGGGTTGTGCGACCTCCTGGTCAGGATCTTTGACTCAGGAGTCGAAATGGCTCTCCTGGTTCCGAACTAGAACCTTTAACACTAAATCCATAGGTCCTTGTCTATGTTTTTCCCATGCAAACCAGCACTAGGCACAAGCTTCCACTCCATGTGACTGCAGGCATGACCACGAGCTAAGCCCAAAAGGCACGTCGCGTTTCGCGACTTCGGGGTTTCTGGGGCAACAACTCCCCGACTCCTCCAAGTCCTGAAACCCTAAAAGGGGTGATGATTCTTAAGCTCTTCGACTGACGTGGCCCTTCGTTGAACCTTGGGGCCCACCTCCAAGCACGTTGGAATTTCACGTGTCGGGGGTTTTCGACGTGACTTCCTTCATCCTTCTTTGGGCTCAACACGGTTGGTACTGTGCATGGGTTCAAAATCTCTCTGACCAAACCCTTGTCTAGAAAATCTTGGACTTGGCTCTTCACCTCCTCATTCTCTTGAGGTGTTAATCTATATGTTGCTTTGTTTGGAAGACTTGCTCCTGGTATCAAGTCGATATGATGACTGATACTCCTAATGGGTGGTAATGAGTTTCGCAGCTCATCCACCACTATATAAGCAAAATTATCCAATAGCTCTTGAACTTCCTCAGGCAAATCATCCATTTATGTACTTGTAAGGATAACTTTGGGTTTTCTTACCACAGTAAAATGCATCTCCTATTTTTCCTTGACTTCTTTCAGGAGTTCCTTCCCACTCAGGAGAAGTATGTTGGTGTTGGCTACCTCTTTCACTTTCTTCTCTTCTATTGACAGCAACATATGTGTTCTACCATTATTCTCCAACGTATATTTATTTTTCCTCCCATTATGAATGAAATTTTTGTCACACTGCCACGGTCTTCCCAACAGAATATGGCATACATCCATGGGAATTACATCACATAGGATTTCATCTTTATAACCTCCTATCTTAACTTCAACCAGACATTGTTTAGTAATCATTACCTGGTGTCCTTTTTGCAACCATGAGACCTTGTATGGATTTGGGTGTGCAGTTGTCTTCGGCTCCAATTTCTCCACCATATTTTTGGATACTAGGTTGTCAATGCTCCCCTGTCAATGATCACCTTGTATACTCTGTCCTTAGTCTTGCAGGTTGTCCTGAAGAGACTGTTTCTCTGCATTGGCTTCTCAATTTCTACCTCTGGTCTTAAGAGAACCTTCCTCAATATCAGGGATCTTCCATCCTCTACTCCTTCTGCTTCAACATCTCTTCGTTGTGCTTATGAAATGTGAGCTTCACCTCCTCCTTCCTTATTTTTCTCGGGGCATTCCCAAGACATGTGTCATGTCTTTCCGCAGGCATAACATCTTACGTCTCCTCTTCCTCTTCTTCCTCTTCCTCTAGAAGAATTTCTTCCACCACCCTGTCTTTCTCGAGAACTTCCTCCTCTTTCTGAGTGATTGTGTGGTTTCTCAGCCTCGTCCTTAGACTGATGTGTTCTATCATGGTTAAATCCCTTGATTTTTCTTGGGACCGAGATTTTACCTCTTCCTCGCTAGCTTTGTTTTCTGGCCAACTTCTCCTCTGCCTTCAGTGCAAACTGATAAGCATCCTCCACAGTCCTTACTGACATCATACTAATATCGTCCTAGATTTCATATCTCAGGACATTTATATATCTGACATATTTTTCTTCATCTCTCTCCCTTTGTATAGTTCTGATGTTCAGTCTGTAGAACTCCTCAGTGTACTCCTTAACCGTCATCCCCTTCTGTCTCAGTTTTTGTAAATTCCTGAACAGGTTGATTTGATAGTCCTTGGGTATGAACTTAGCCTTCAACTTGTGTACCATTCTATCCCAACTCGTTATCCTCTGTTTTCCTTTACTTCTCCTCTCAGCCTGCAGTTTGTCCCACCACAGTGTTGCATGCCCTTTTAGCCCGGTGAATTCCTGTTTCACCTTCTTTTCTTCATCGACATCCTCATAGTCTAAATGCTTGTCCATGGATCTTATCCAGTTGAGTAGTTCTTCAGCATCTAGATTTCCTTCATACATGGGGACCTCTATCTTAGTTCTCCCTCCCAATCTGGAAACTTCTCTCAACCAGCGTTCTTCAGAAACATCCTCTCTTGCAGCTTCCTCAACATCAACCTCTTCCCTTTCTGCAACACTAATGTCTCCAACATCATGTTCTCTTCTCTGCACTGCTTCCATTGTCTCCAATCTTGCATGAATTTCTCACATCGCCCTCTCTACAACACGGTTGGCTAAAGGTTCCTCTCCTCATCTCCTTGGCGGCATTGTATTGATTGTCTGTCACACACAGAGTACAACTTTGAGTTCTTTGTCTCCTCCTTTTCTCTTTTTCATTCGCCTAAAGTCTACAGGCAAAGAACTTATGCTTTGATATCACCTGATGCAGACCCCTTATCTCTCCCAAAGGTTGCGCGACCTCCCAGTTATGATCTTTGACTTAGGAGCCAAAATGGCTCTCTTGGTTCTGAAATGGAACCTTTAACACTAAATCCACAGGTCCTTGTCTGTGTTTTGCCAGATCAAACCAGCACTAGGCTCCAACCTCCACTACCCGTGACTGTTAGGACCACACAATGTACCTTTTTGCCTATACTTTTTGCCACCATTATACTCTTTATCACCTGCATTTAGACTCATACTATCACTTTATCTGATCATCTCAAAGGTATACAACGTCACTCTCGTACTTAACCATTGATTAGAAATGCATAAGTGTCCAAAACTGCAGATTTGTACTTAAGGCCCATTGCTGAAACACATAACTGATGCTGAAACACGGAGCTGCTACACAGCCAGAGGTCGCAGATGCTGAAACACGGAGCTGCTACACAGTCCGAGGTCGCAGATGCTGAAACACGGAGCTGATACACAGTCCGAGGATGCAGATGCTGAAACATGGAGTTGTTACACAGTCCAGAGTTGCAGATGCTGAAACACAGAGGAAACCGCCAGAACCGACGATGCTGAAACACAAGGAAGCCGCCACAGTCAGCGGTCAATGCAGTCAGAGCGCAATTCACGTGGCTGAAACAGCCCGCGAATTGCGATGCTGAAATAGCATCAGCAACGATGAGAAGAAGCTGTTACACCAGCCGCAACAACAATACCTCGTTCAGTTCCTATAATAACATTCGGTTGCGTGAAACCAGGACATCCTATGCTGATCTAGAAAGAAGATCCAATCTAGGATAGGATTCAGATATGTATTGTAATGATTGTATCGAAGGGATTTCCTCTTTAAATCAGAGGAAATCACCATTCGAGAGGCGAAGTTTTGATGTATTGAAGCAACTCGAGAGAAGCGGGACGTATTCTATTCTTTCAATTTGTAATGTGATATTTCGACAGATGAATATAAGACTGCTTTGAGTATCCTTCTCTAGCCTCTCGTCCAGGGGGATCTTGTGAGAAG
>ML841146.1:24535-39326 GCA_009831015.1 Picea engelmannii
TTTAATATATTCTTTTAAGGATTTGTTTCATCTTATCAACCTTTCGACGTTCACCAACAGCTATTTAGCTGTTGTGTTAGTTATGTTAATTCCAAAAACGTCCACATACAAATAAAAAATGGGTTTAAAAAATGGGTTTTAATGTAAATCATGGAAACACATGAGCCAAATCTTTAAAACATCAACATATAGTAGCATATATTTACGTTAATTCCAAAAACATCCACATACAAATAAAATTATGGAGGAGACATCTCACGAGTTGTGTAATAGCGTCTAAAAATGAGGGTTGATCTTAAGTGATTAAGATGGATTTATTTGTTTTATATTATTTTTTCCAATTTGTTTTTATTATCACTACTCATATCTACTTATAATTAATATAAATTTATCAAAAATTTAATTGGAAAATACTTGAGCACATGGAGCCTATGAAACCCTAACCGTTGTTGATTGGATTTTGGTTCAATCTGTCTTCCAACATTTATGGTAGTATGTGGGAATAAGGAAGGCTCTCATTTCATTATATAATTTTCATTGAAATACCCATCTTCGTTGTTTTGGTCACTCTATTTGAGCACAAAACTTCAACCAACTAATCATTTATTTTAGTATAGAGCGCATTAGATCGCTTGGATTTTTGTGAAGACTTTATGTTGATAGGGTATATTGAGCAGTTGGAATCCAAGGTTTTATGGTTGCACTATCCTGTGATGAGGAATTTTTGTGAGAGGGCCTTTATGTGAATATATATATATGCAAAGTTTTTTATGTAGATAAATGATATAAATGATGAGAAAACGATGCTTATTGATATATAACAACCACTTTTATAATGTGGTCATGCTAGTAAGTGTACTTGAAGGGCATGCATTAGCATGCACATTTGGTATAATGCACTTAAAGATTTTTAAACATTATGTCTAGCTTTTGATATCGAATAGTTGAAGGCTTTATGACAACTTGGTGTAGCTCTTGGTATCAAATTTGATTCAATTGTATATTTTGGGAAGAATTTATCATTCACAATTGTATATTTGGGAAGAATTTATCATTCACACATAAATTTTAGTTTATCATAAAATAAAAAAATGAATTGTATAAATAGCTTGTACATATGAACATTTTTTTATAAAAAAAAAATTATCCATGAAAATGGAAATGCATATAAATATAGATAAATTAAAAAATAAAAACAATTTTATATAAATAAAAAATAACAATAATAATAAACTTATTTAAGAAATACCCTTCTACTACGTTTCTTGCACAACTGTTGGATAGGCCATAAACGAGGTGCATGCATTTCCATTAATGCATTAGCCTACTCATACATAATCCATGCACCTTTCCTAAAGGTCTTTGTCTCCATATTGTGAATGAAAATACAAAGTTTTGACTAGAAAGATTTCCCTTAATGCACTAGCCTACTCATACATAATCCATGCACCTTTCGAAAAGGTCTTTGTCTCCATATTTGTGAATGAAAATACAAAGTTTTGAGTAGAAACAAAATGGGTTCTTATGATTATTCTATTCTATTAATAAGGTGTTTAATAGACATTGAATTATTGAATGATATATGATTGATAAAATTTAAATTTAATTTTGTAAGTTTAAAAGATTATTTTTCGGTTTTTATTTGGAAATTGGATTGTTTTCATTATTATTAATCCATTACACAAAACTTTAACTATAATTATATTTATATAATAAAAATATCATTTTTTTTTAATTGTATTTTGTATAAAAAACCAATCATATATATAAAAGTATTGGTATTTTCTCTACATCAATGCAAACATAAACATATGACACAAATAATCTTTTTTGTAAATCCCATTACATAAAAGCTTAATTATAACCATTTTTATATAATAAAAAAATGGAAAAGGTTCGGATTGCATCTCCTTGGCCTACCGCGTAATGGGAATGGTACTAACAGAATGCCAGTAGGAATGAGATCTATCTCCTTTAATGCCAGTCCCACTTGACCTGAAGTGGGAAGTATGATGGAATGACCAGCGGCATAGATTGGATGTGGGTATGACGTGCTTGATATACTATGAAATTCAGTTAAAAAATATTAGTTATTTTTATATTTTTTTAATTTTTTTTTTTTTAACAAAACTAATCTTTTATATATATATATATATATATATATATATATATATAAACCTATGATATATTTGAAAGAGAACCCAACAACAACAACAATAGTAGATAGTCGTGATCAAATGGATAAAAATACAAAATTACTTGTAGAAAATCAATTTCAAAATTTTCTCACCCCAAAATTCTATTTTGAGAAAAGAAATATGGAAAGCATATTCATTTTCTAAGACAAACCCACTCAACTCCTCACCACCATAAATTTTAACACCATTATCCTCGTTGAATATCCACCATGCATACCTTATCCACAGATTGGGGCCCATATAGTTTAAATATGAAAATTATAGGATAACTAGGAATATATCATGCTCATTTATTTCCCAACTCCTAAATCTGGTATGTAAACCTGAACTACCTTCCATTCGTTATACCGGTTCTGGTGGGAGATAGGGAGTCTGAATGGATGTACTTGTTTACTGTGCACACTTTTATGGCACTCAATTCGCCTCCATCCAATTGCTAAATCATCCATAGCATAAATAACCCCAATAGGATACTGCATTTTTTCTTCTCTAGTTATTGCATAGAGTGTTTTAGACTTGGAGGATATTATAAGTCTCTCTGTATTTGAAACTGGATTGTGATAGTCGAAGAAAATTCTAGGTAGTTGCATTAAACGTTGACCAAAAGTTGTGCAACTGCATTAAACTAGACACAAAATTTACATGGTAAAACCAACACAATGTGTCAAGGAAACATCAACGGGGCAAGGTATCAGTGTTCTTATTGCTCATAGGTAAATATTACAATCTTTCCACAATGGGCTTACAAGACTTTGTGAATTTTCCTCTTAGGGCTATGTAGATATATATCGTCTTCAACATAATTACTATTGTTACATGAACTACCATCAATTCAAGAAATTCCACTGTTACATGAACCACAATCATTCACCAGTTTTGATTGTTGTCACAATTCCAACAATATCCACCTTGATCACAATTTACATGATACCTTGCCCAAGCCCATTCATCACCTTATCCAAGACAACCAAGCATTGAGCCACTTGAGGCATATTACAATGGAGTTATTCAATCCTTTAAATAGACTTCATCACATATGATACCATGAGAAAATCCCATGGGCCTATAAATCACCAACGGTAAACCTATTAATGGTCATATCAAGTTTATCATATGTACTCTATTATCGAGTTGAGATTTACCCAATATTCCCCTCTTTAAAATTGACTTGGAATATTTACCTATCCCCCTCAAAATTTATTTACCAAGTATCTAAGAATACCACATGCCCCCATCACCTACATCTACATCTAGAATTTACTAGTGAACCATCAAACTAGGGGTATGCATGCCTAAATAGGCCTTACATCCATCTACCCATTTTGTGTCTCATAAAAAAAATAACTCCATTAAAAAATAATAATTTACAATTGTATACCAAAGCACATGATACTATGAAACACCAACCAACTTCATTACTATCATCCCTCCTCCTCCAAATACAATTAGCTGAATCAAGCGCACCTTAACCGAGTACTTCTTCCTCAATGTGATTTTGTCAATGCTTCATATTAACCCTTGCAATGCATTTCCATGTGCCATTTTACAATGATTCATATACCCATGAACCATTATACATTTTGTGTCTCACATGCTCCCAACATCATACCACTCTCGTGGGAGAGTCCAATTCAACCCATGCTTTGATACCACTTTTTCAACATGGGAGCCCAGAATAATAAATCGCAACACAAATTAATTGCAAAGAAAATAACATGGAAGGATAAAATGAGATAACAAAAAGCATTCAATAAGACATAAAATTTACATGGCAAAACCTTGACAATGTGTCAAAGAAACATCCACAAGAAAAGGTATTGATATTCTTATTACTTACAGGTAAAGATTGCAATCTTTCCAAAGTGGGCTTACAAAAAAATTTCAATTTTCCTCTTAGGGATATGCAAATATATACCATCTTCAACATAACTTCCACTGTTGCATGAATTATAGCCATTGGTTCAAGAACTACCATCGTTACATGAACCACCATTGTTCATCGATTTTGATTGTTGTTATAATTCCAACAATATCCACCTTGATGACAATTTACTTGATACCTTGCCCAAGTCCATAATATCCACCTTGAAAACACTTTACTCGATACCTTGCCCAAGTCCATTCACCACCTTATCGAATCCAAACAAAGAAAGTGCTACTTGAGGCATCTTACAATGAATTTATTCAAGTATTTAAAAAGGCTTCATCACATATAATACCATGGGAAAATACCATGGGACCATAAACCACCAATGGTAAACCCATTAATGAAAACATCAAGGTTAATGTATCTACTCTATGACTGAGTCAATATTAACCCAACACCTTCATTAACCCAACACCTTCAACCCCCATTACATCCTTACAGGGATCCCACCATTACATCCCCCTTCGAAAACCACTATCCTCAATGCTTGTACCTATAATGTACATCATTAATTCAAACTCTCATGTATGGGTGTTTCCCTCAATGGTGAGAGTGAAGTAGGATAAGAAATGTGTTTATAAATCGCTCATCCATAAGTTGGGGTCCCATGTATGGGCACTTCCCTCGACGTTGAGGATGAAGTAGCCCAAGGAGAGTGTCCATAAGCCCAGGTACCATGAATGACTGTACATGATGTGTCCCCACTAATATCACATGAAACCAATGAATGTTTAAGTTTTGGGATTGAGATGCTTACCAAGGTCATATGGATCCAAATATATTTCCACTAAGACATTGGTACCATCAATAGCTAGAATAGGGTTTTACTATTGATAATATGATATATATCTTCAATTTATATAGGGATTCACTATTTATATAAAGCATACAAGAAGTAGGTCTCATTGCATTACAATGACATGTCGATTCTTACAACATTTATATGTGTTGGAATTGTTTTCTAACATAAATATTTTTTTAAACAAATTAATATCTAATATTTTTGGAGAGAAATGGATTGCAACAATTAAACTCCAAAATACCATGATCCTTATGTCGATAGAGACAACAACAAAAAAAAGTGTTATCCCCTTCATCTCTCCCTCTATGAAAAATTCCTTTTACCCAAACCAGCATGAAAATAGGGAGTTAAGGTAGTAAAAATTCAAAGATATAAGAGAGAATCCACCTTAAAACATCAAAATAAACCCTTCAACATCCAAAATGCAAAAACATTCACCATGAGCAATAAAAGAATATAGATAGAAAAACCCTTAAGGTAGGGTAACACCATCAATATTCTTTATGGAAGTAATCACTCCACAAGCCATGTTTGATACAAAACAATACAATTTAACACACATCTAATACAATGATACTCATGTGTATTTATACTTTATCATGAATATTCATAGTGGTCTTATGCCAACTACCCCTTATTATTATATTATTTTATTTTAATTAGAAAATGGGCCTATTATTTCATTTTAATTACATAGTGGGCCTATTCCAATATTATGGCCACATTACTTTCATTATCCCCTTATGTAACTCCCTAGGCACCCTATATTACCCCATATTCTCCTTCCTAGGTACATTACATTCCATCTACATTGGCATGTTTTGTCCTCAAAACATGAGAGTAAGCCATATAATATCAACTACTAAGCAATGTAGTCAATTTCTACAATGCACAAGAATCAATCCATCATAGTGAAATGTAGACATGGGGTCCAATTGTGGTCTTTCCTTGATCTTGACTCTAGTGTCTACTTGGGATCCATTTTTTTGCTTCTCTACTCTAATATATCCATGCACTTTTTTAAGTCCTCCATGCGCCTCCATACTAGCTTCCTCTATGGTTCCATGTTGATCCATAGTAATTTTTCTAATGCTCATGCCCTTTCCTTGAAAATTGTTGTTCATTTGAGTGGTGCAGGTGGTGATATAGAACAACCTTAGATATTGATTCTTCTTTCTTTGACTCTTCAACATGTATTTCCTCAACTTCATCTTCTTTTTTATTCTCTTCCTTTGGATTTTGGTTAACTGCTTCTATAGGATCTTCTTCGAACTCAACCCCATATGCTTCATATAATGTGTCTTGAGGTACTACAATTTGCATATTAATATTAACAATACCAATTGAGTCCATCTAAGGATATCCAAAAAAAATAACATCCACATTACCCATATTTATAGCATAAAATTCTAAATGCAACACATATTTATCCATTGTAATATTTAAATATTTTCAAATTTGAATGTTTTCACCTTCATCATCTATGATTTGAATATTCTTTGTGGGTACTTGCAATATTTCAACCAAGTTAACATTGATGAAGTTATTCTTGCTACTAAGGTTTATAGAAACCATAACATTTTCTTGTTGAATACATCCATGAACTTGTAATATGAAGTTGTCACATGAAAATAAATCCCTAGTGCTCTTCTTATCCTTCTTCTTAACACGAGACCATCTGGTTAAAAATACATTTTTTTGTCGGTTACCAATAAGCTCCTCCATCCTAACATAATAAAGTAAGTGCCCCCATGGTGCAACGCCATCCTCTAGATAACAACAAAATTTGGATCTCCAGTATGTGGGAAATTCTAATTTTATCCAATTGATAAATTCTTCAATACTAGGACCATCATATTTTCCATTAAAATACATCAAGCAAAAAATAGAATTGGGGTTTCAAAGAGAATCACTTACTTTCAATAGATCTCCTTTATATATTTATGATTTGATTCCAAAAAGGTAAAATGATCATAACTTCTTCTATACTTCTCAGATCGACTATTATGACACTAATTATGAAATGCCACATATTTTTGGATCTAGTGGAATTGGTTTAACTAAAATCTATGCACTCTTGTTGGGTCTCCTMTTTTACATCCAAAGACACCTTAATTTTGTGACCTATATTGAATATGTTTCCTATAACTATGAGTAATCCATTCATTTTTCTCAATGATACACTCGTTTGACTATCTCTTGGTGTACATGACGTAATAAACRTTTAACCTATGCTTTTCATGGTTTATTGATAGTTAGAATAGTTATCTATGTGCTTTATTCCATMTAATAGCCTTGTTGTGGAAATTGTATTAATATAGGGTTCTAAGATGACACTCAAGGTCATCTGGTACTCACACGCCAAGTCATCTAGTACCAAAAGGTTCTACAGACATCTGATACTTGTGTTCATCTGGTACTCACACTCCAAGTCATCCGGTACCAGAAGGTTCTATATTCATTTGGTACCAGAAGGTTCTATAGTCATTCAATACTAGAAGGTTCTATATTCATCAAGTACCAGTGTTTATTTGTCACATGTGCTCATCCGGTACCAACATCTACAAGCATTTAGTACCAGTTATAGTTCGAAAATTTGGAATGCTTCTAGAGGAAAATTGGGGACATGGGTTTTGTCCATAGTGATGTCGATATGCGTAAAATGAGTTATAATTCACCTAGCTCACACGTATGGAACTCCAACTTAGGGGGAATGATTCTGCAAAAGTTAGTAAAAATCTTAAACTGTCAACTTGCACCTTGATTTTCGTGCATATGGTAACAAATCTAGAAATTCTACGATATGGGTTTTGTCTCGAATGTGGCAAGTTGAGTACATCATGGGAAATTTTTCAAAATTAGAATTGTATTAGAAGATATGGGTGGATCTCTAACTCGAATTTGCCCAAATTGATGAAAAACATAGATTTTTTGAGATTTATCCTAAAATTGTACAAAATGTTTTCTGAGTTTGGAAATTCGGTTTTATCCATTCCTCCATGGATTTCATGTATAAATAAGCCTCATAGGGTTGTGATAAGGATCCAATCTTCATTATGATCATTCTTTTGTAATGGAGTTTCATGTAATGAAGAAGAGAGTTATGAGTCATTGTTATAATTTGAGCTCAGTTTTCAATATATGAAAGGTGATTGATTCCAAATTTGTGGTGCATCATTGGAGTTCATTTGAAGTGCCTCTAGTAGAAATTTCCAACTTGGGAGGGCCCCTCAAGTTTGGTAATATGCTTCTCATTGTATTTCTAATTTAGATCTATTATTTTCTCTGTTTGCATCTAGTATCATAGATTCCTTCCCATAGCATAAATGTAATATCTTTGTTTTACATTCATATTTATTTCATTTTACATTCATATTTATTTTACATCTAGAATAATTTTACTTTACGCTTAGAATTTATTCACTTTCCTTTGAATTCATAATCAGATTTGGTTTGTTTTCTGTGAATGCATAGTTTATTTTACTTATTACTTACATCTAGTTGCACGTGTGCAGAGATGGGATCCCTCACTGAATTTCTGAGTTTATCAATTTAGTGTATTTCATTGTAAAACTAAAATGACAGTTTCATGATTACATTCATAGATATATTTATGTGTGTGTTGTTAAAAAAAAAAAACTAAAAAATACAAATTTTTCATTCCTTGGATTGATTTGTGTTCGTCATAAATTCAAAACTCATTAAAGAATAATATCTTATATCATTAAATAGATTTTTGAATGTGAATATTACCTTTCTCAAATCATAAAGGGAAATCTCATTTGAAGTAGATTTTGTTTTCTATTCGTTTGATTGTTTTTCCCTTTATTTAGTTTAATTTGGCTTTGTCATAGCTTAGCTAACCACTACAGGAATCCATTGAAGGACAAAAATCTTAATTAAGTTACTCACGATTAATCACACAAGCATCATCTTGAGTGGATGAAAGTTTGTTATCTAAGCCTTTATAGCACTAAGTTATTTCTATGTCCCAATGATGAATCCTTAGTGTTAATTTCTTGCAGTTTGTTTTACTTTGCTTAGTTTGTTCATATAATTGTCGACTTTAGATTAGGCTAGACTAGGCTCCAATCTTTCATTTCATGTGCTTGCACCTCGAAGCTTATGATACCTGGTCGATAATTTAATGTTGGAATTAATAGTGCAAATATTTATCCCAACAACTCTATTAGAAGATATCCAATCTATGAAATTTGTAGTAGTCACTGGAAAAAATGCTAAAAAAATGCAGATTTTGAATTGAAAATATATCCACATATCGAACTCTATTTTGGATGGTGGTTTTTTTTTTGAAATTGGGTAATTTTTTGAGAGGAATTATTATATATAGATGGTTTATTCAAATTGTGCATAGGAAGTTTCATAAATTGACCTGAATATTGTCGTCCTCTTTTTCCGGTAAAAATATGCAAAAACAAAAAAAACATCTCCCACTTTGTGCCCAAACATTCTCCCACATAATGACCAAGAAAGTGATTTGATACCACTTGTAGTAAAACTTCAAATATATAAGAGGGAATCCACCTTAAAACTTTAGAAATTAACCCTTGAACATCTGAAATACTAAAACATTCACAGTGAAAAACACAAGAATATAGAGTTAACATCCCTTAAGGAATGGTAACAACATCAAATACTCATTGTGGAAGGAATCACTTCAAAATCCATTATTTCTACAAGACACCACAATTCAACACACATCCAATACAATGATACTCATTTTCATTTATACTTTCTCATGATTATTCCTGGGGATCTTATGCCAACTATCCCTTATTATATTATTTCATTTTAATTACATAGTGGGAATATTCCAATATTATGGCTACATTAGATTCATTATTTCCTTAGGTACCTCCATATTTACCCTATATTATCCTCCCTAGGTACATTACAATTAACTCCTTTTACACAAAAAATCATGAAAAAGTAGGGTTTAACTCCATTGGTCCAAACCACCATAAACATGGGGGATTTAGCTCCTCCAATGAAAATGTCAATATAATCCTAAGGTTATAATTTTTCCTCAGGTTATTGATGAAGCAAGTTCATCCCTCATAATTGTATTTACTAAACTCTTTGTATTAGACTTCAACCCCTTTGAATATTTTCTACGGAGATGCATTTCCACCAATTGTACAAGTGGGATCTAGTGACATACAACTATTTTGAAATGGTTTAACTCCTCTTACCCAAACCACCATGAAAAGAGAGGGTTTTACTCTTCTTTTCTGAACCACCATAAATATGGGAGTTGAATTCCTCTTGTCGGAACCATCACTAAGGTAGGGGGTTTATATCTTCTTTCTCATAATAATTAGAATGTGAATAAAATATGACCCATAATGAAATATTACATAGTTTTTTTTATCTATCTTGGTACTTTCTAGGTGAAAATTTAGATTTTTCTTGTAGGGACCATTTTAGTAGTAGGTCTCAGTTTGGATAATTCGGGTATGAGACCTCAAGGTGAAAATTTAGAATTTGCTTGTAGGGACCATTTTAGTAGTAGGTCTCAGTTTGGATAATTTGGGTATGAGACCTCAAGGAACCATTTTCAGGAATCAATAATCAACACCTTTTAGGGTCAAAACTTTGTGAGCATAGATCCCAAACCCTCATCATTTTTCTACATGCCAAGAGATTTTCGATTTTGTAAAAATCACCTCAATTGAAGTTTGTATACGAAAGTTATGCCTCTTGCAATTTGAACTACCTTATTGACTAGCATGGTACCAAGTGGATATGATGTCAACCCCCATTACTCATAGATGTGGAGATAGTCACATGTGAAATTTCAAGAAGAATCTATAGGATATAAATCCTATCAATAATTAAGAGTTTAGATATGAAAAAACCCTAACACTCCATAGATAATTATCAAGCTATGTTAAATATTGGGCTAGTAGGAAGAGAGGGGGTTCTGTTATTTTAGCATTGTAATTGTTCCATATTTAAGAATAATACATAGGAGTGGGATTTAAGAGAATAATGGAGGAGGAAAATATCGTAGAAAAACTTCAAGCTAAAGTGTTAAAGACAACTCCATAGTGAGGGCCCCTTTATTTGTATTTTCATTTTGATACCTAAAGAAAAGAGAGCAGAGCATATAGGCCTCACATTCTAGTTGGCTTTTCTCCCATATTCATGTTTCCTATGTAACATATTTTTTTCATTTGTGATATTGATGTGCTCAAATTCTTGTTATTTCTTTTTTGGGTTTCAATTGTTTCCACAAATTTGAGCATTAAGCTAGTAATAATAAATTGAGGATCTAAGGAAATAAGTTGAATAGTCTATAATATTTGTTGTGACATACTATTCCTATGGAATATCCATGGAATTGTATAGATCATTTTGGTAATATAGTAGGTTTCTTTGGGGTTTTTATAGGTATTTTCAAGATCTAGGAATTGTATTAAGAAAGAAGTCACAAAACTAATATGCTCCAAGGAGAGGAAGAATAAGTGGGAAGGAAAGGACAAGAAAATAATATCCTCTAGACATCAATACAAAGATCCAACAAGCGCTACAACCATTCTAATACCAATCGTCACACCAAATATAAGATATGTATGTGAAATCAATATCTAAATTCAAAGAACCATAATAAGGATGCAAAGAAGGATATCCTACTAGGTATGTATTCAGGAAACTTGGTAGAGACAATCTCAGATGTTGATGAGAATATTGCCATCATTTCAGTGTAGAAGGAGGTGAATTAGAGTTACGAAATTCTTCACAGGGAAGAAGAGTTGAAAAAACCATTCCATATTAATATCTACATCAAAATACAAAGGTGGATGCTCTATTTAATTCTATTTCACAGGCCAACCTCATAAAAAATGATCTAGTCAACAATCTTGGGTTGGAATTTCATGATCATATCATCCCATATCCTTTGGGATGAGTAAATAAGGATGTAGAGGTAAAAGTCACTAAACATTGTAAGATCAAATTTGATATAACTGAATATTTTGTTCATGAGGTGGAGTTAGATGTAGTAACCATTTATGTGGGTGGTCTAGTGTTTGGGATCCCTTACATGTATATGAGAATTTGATCTTCATGAGAGGAGAAAATTGTTATCACTTGATCAAGAATGGGAAGTATTTCATCATCAATATACACAAAGGTAAATTAAGGATATCTTTGGTAAGTGATATGCAAGCCAAAACGTTGATGAGTTATAGTAGAAAATTTGTATTATTTTTATTTTTATTAATAGACAATCAACTAGGGTATGAATAAGTAAGAGTAAATTCATCCCTATGGAGATATAACAAAGAGAAAAAAACATCAATTGGAGGAGATTTTGTTACATAAATAGTCTATTATATATGTAGACAACGTGAAGACACAATTGAAACAAATGTTAGTGAAGGGATTAATTCAACCAAAAGCCTCACCTTGTTGGTCACCTATCATCATAGTACCTAAGAAGGATGGGACTTGGTGAATGTGTATAAACTACAGAGTTTTAAACAAGATCACATTGAATAATTGGTACCTTATACTCAAGATTGATGATTCGTTAGATTAGTTGTAGCATGCCAAGTACTTCACCAAGTTGGACCTCAAATAGGGATACCACTAGGTATGCATTAAATAATAACACACTTGTAAGAATGCCTTGAAGACAAGGAAAGGTATGTATGAATGGTTGGTCATGCGTTATGATTTATATAGTGCACCATCTAAATTTATGCAACTGATGAATGTTTTATTGAGTCCCTACTTAGATTCATTTTAATAGTGTATTTGGATGACATTTTGTTTTAGATCTCTACCTAGGAAGGGAACATTTCACATATCATGTAGGTGTTGTAGACTCTAAAAAAGCATCAGTTGTTGGATAATCATAAGACATGTGAGTTTTCTCAATAGTCATTGTTGTATTTGGGGTACATGATTGGTGGATGGGAACTCAAGACATATTGAGTGAAGATGGATTCCATCCTTAGGTGGCCATTTCCTATTAATTTCACTGAAGTTAGGATGTTTTTTCGAATAACATAGTACCTATGAAATTTCATAACATCTTATGCAGTGATAGTTGAACCACTCTATGCCATAACAACCAGTGGTAAGTGTTTCTAATGGGAAATAATCAACAAAAAAATTTCGATGAGATGAAATGGAATATCAATCAAGAACCATTTCTTTCATTTCCTAATATGAACAAAGATTTCTATGTGAGGGTCGATGAAAGTGGATATTCTATGGGAGTTATCTTAATGCAAGGAGGTAATCTAGTATGCTATCATTCTAAAATATTTCATGGGGGGAGTCCTGAACTACCATATGATAAAGAAATATATTCCCTTGTTCAAGCTACTAAGAAGTGGAAGAACTATCAAATGCAAAAGAAAACCATTATCCACACTGGCCACTGGCCACTGCAATATTTGTAGGCCCAATGTAACCTTAAAAAACCTATAAATTACAAGTTGATGGGGATTTTATAGAAATTGCATCTAGTCATCAAATATAATAAGGGTCTAACTAATAAGTTGATAGAAATTCCTTAAATGCCACCCACGTCCATGATTACAGCATCGGGAACTATTATTCACATGGATACTTTTACCTGTGATGAATATAAAGAGGATTACACAGAAGATGAGGACTTTAAAGAGATTTTTTAGTAGCTAGAAGGACAAATTCACGTATAAGAATGTGATGGTGAGGAGGAATATCATCTCTAGAATGGGTTTCTATACAATCTAGAAATAATTTGTGTATCTAAAGATGAAATATTGTAGCTTATTAGAGAGACTCATGCCTTCAAGGTTTTTGTAGATATTGGTATTGGTAAGATAGTTTCCAACATATTGTGGAAACACCAACCAACTTCATTAATAACATCCCTCCTCCACCAAATACAATTAGCTAAATCAATCACACCTTAACTGAGTACTTCTTCCTCAATGTTATTTTGTCAATGCTTCACATTAATCCGTGTAATGCATTTCCATGTGTCATTTTACCATGATTCATATACCCATGAACCATTCTTCATTTTTTGTCTCACATGATCCCAACATCACACCACTCTCATGACAGATTCTAAGTACACACATGCTCTGATATCACTTGTTCAGCATGGGAGCCCAAAATCATAAATCGCAACACAAATTAGTCGTGAAGAAAATAACGTGAAAGGATAAAATGTAAGATAACAGAAAACATTCAAAAAGACGTAAAATTTACATGGTAGAACCTTGACAATGTGTCAAGGAAACATCCATAGGGAAAGGTATTGGTATTATTATTACTCATAAGTAAATATTACAATCTTTCAACAATGGACTTACAAAACTTTGCCAATTTTCCTCCTAGGGATATGCAAATATATATCATCTTCAACATAACTGTTATCGTTACATGAATTACCATCGGTTCAAGAACTACCCCGATTACATGACCCACCATTGTTCATTGATTTTGATTGTTGTGAGAATTCCAACAGTATCCACCTTGATTACACTTTACTTGATACCTTTCCCAAGCCCATAATTTCCACCTTGACAAACATTTACCTGATACCTTTCCCAAGCCCATTCACCACCTTATCCAAGTCAGCCAAACAATGATCTCCTTGAGGCATCTTAAATTGGATTTCTTCAATTATTTAAATAGGCTTCATCACATATAATACCATGTGAAAATACCATGGCTTTCCCAATACCATGGGCCCATAAACCACCAATGGTAAACCCATTAATGACAACATCAAGGTTAACTTATCTACTCTATGACTGAGTAAATAGTAACCCAACACCTTCAACCCCCATTATATCCTTACAAACATCCTACCATTACATACCCCCTTGAAAACCA
>ML841148.1:0-34262 GCA_009831015.1 Picea engelmannii
CCAATTTTTTTCTTTACTCATAGCCTCCTAAACCCTAACGTTGTCACTCTTAAACTCATAAATTGCCTCACCTTTGTTTGGGCTGCTGCTCACGTGCTTCTGATTATGCTGAAGCACTCACACTCACTCGAGGGCTTGTAGCATTCAGATGCACACTCTAGTACTATATTCAACGGAGTACTCCAACAATAGACTTGTTTAGTCGCGACCTCTTCATACTCCAACACACAACTTGAGTTGATTTTCCCTTCACATAATCAACAACCATTTTGCTTGTATTAGCCTCTCACTATCTATTTTAGAAATTAGAATTTATTACCAATGTTTTTATTCATGAATAATTTTTTGTTGGCTAAAACTTAAAATATTAAAAATTGCACCATTACATTTCATTGGTTTCAGTGGCTTAGTGATTGAATATATTAGTTTGGGATTTGCGTTTGAATATTTTTGGAATGAGACCAACTACAATGTTGCGAGAGTCAATTGAAAACTCAATTTCCATCAATGTGAAGAAACCCTTGGTTGTAATTTATCAAGAAGTTCGCCCAAAACAAGAGGAGAAACAATGGTGGTTAGGAGGAATGGTTATGTAACCTCTGTGGGCATACATTTAAGGGCAACTACACTAGAGTTTACAGTCATCTTTTGGCTATTCTTGAGGATGTAGTAAAGGAAGCACTTGCCCATTGAAAGAAAGAATTGAAATCACTAATTTCACATGGCTTCCATGGGTGGCACTATAGGCACAAAGGAGGAAAATGTTGCAATATTTAAAAGATGAAGAGTTCTAGGCTTAGGAGAGTCCTCCCAAAGAGCAACTAATGATAGTGATCAAGTTCATTCACTAGGGGGTTCTACTAATACTATTTCTAGGAAAGTTGTTGTGATAGAGGTGTTCAATGCATGATGCAAGGAGGAGGCAGAGGATGTAGTGGCTAATTTTTCTGTTAATGTAATATCACTAGATGCTACCCATTCTCCTCTCTATAAACAGATGATGAGGAAAGTCATCGTTATCAACCCATCATTTCAACCCCTTGGTTACAATAAAATGTGGACAACATTCTTAGACCGGGGGGTCTCAAAGATGCAAGGGTTGATGGAAGGCTTTAGAAAATCATGGTTGTTTTTGGGATTACAACACAAGAGTCATGAAAAGCTGGCCAGATTACATATCCAAAATGATGAGTCAAGAAAAGCAAGAGTCGAGAAAAGTTGATTAGGTTATATATCCAAAATGATGAGTCGAGAAAAGCATGGATGATACTCGTGAATGGAAAAATGCCCAAAACAATACATAGTGCACATGCCAAATGGAAAATCATATCTCATAGTAGATGACACAAGGCTTTAGAAAATCATATCTCATAGTAGAAGGGACAACAAAAAATGAAATGCTCCTTAGTCTCAAGTTTCAACCTCCTGAAGATGGCACAAATCATAGGGCTTGTCTTCGGTTGATCTGGTGATCTGTCTCCAGCCGAAGCCTATGAGAATCCACTCTGCACTGGCCTAGGGGGATGCAAAGAGCATGCATTTGGTGACAACGAGTGTATGAAGGTTAGACAATAAATTCACCCCTTAGCTCCATGAAATGCTCTACATAAAGGGCCATCTTCGGGTGTAACCCACTCGACAGGTTTGCCCATGTTGTCTTTGTGTACTATTTGTAAATGTAGTCCTTGGTGTTCTTGTTCAACTCCTGCCTAGTAGGTAGGAGGTGGCCAGTTGCATCAAGTGAATATTTGAATGGGGGGGAGGTAGTCCATCGAGATACCACAGATGCCAAAAGATCTAAAACCCTCGCATACTCCACAAACCCACCCGAGGGGACTAGCCTAGGCAATGGCCTCTGTTGAGCAATAGGTTAGGTACGAGTATCGAGTCCACATAGCCCTAAACATGATGGATGAGTCAAACCAGGCTAAAAATGGTCTCGAGGCAAAGGGGGCGGATGCCAAACTTAGCAAGGATGATAAGCGTGGGCTGTTTGCATCAGATAAGACGATGCATGAGAAGGGTTTGCACCTTCTCAGTAGTCGCCCAATCAAAGTCTAACAAACTAGGCTCCCAAACCTCTAGATTTATTTAGTTTATTATGGTCATCTAGACCAGACTGAGGCTTATTAATAAAGTCACTTACTGACTTCATCTAATTCATGCTTTAGTGTTGTATTAATGACTACATTTATGTCAATTTAGGGTTAATGCATCTAGGGTTTATTCACTTAGGGTTTATGTGATACTTTAACTATAAAAGGACATGCTCTCTTCATCTTATAATCCAAGAAGTATTTTCTCTCTTCCAAATTTTCGTGTTCTTGCTTTCTTTGTGTGTTCGGTATCTTTTTGTAATAGAAAATACCAATAGCAGATGCCAGCTCCTTGCTTAGTAAGTTGCATAGAAATTGAGGAGCAAGATATGGATATCTGTTTTGGCTGAAGTGAGAGTCAGCCATACAGTGGATCTGATGCATCATGGCCATAACATGAAAGATAATAGAAGTAAATAAAGGGCGGGCACCAAACTTGGCAAGAATAATAGAGCGGCGGATCGATCTCTTTGTATGGATATCCTTTGAAAGTATAGAAATGATACCTCTCTCTATGCAGTTCCAGTCCAGAATCTACCATATGGATACTAGACTTAGCAACTGTAAAGCGGAGGGTAAGCGACAATAAGGAGTGAAAAAGACATATCTTAGACCATATATCTTGAATTGTAGTTGAGAGCATTGTTTTTCTAATGTTGTAAACGCTACATATTCTTTGCTCAATCTAGGTTATGCTGTTGGAATCAAGCTAAACGGTGGGCCTAAAAATGTCAATCCCAGATAAATATGTGAGAACAGTGTGAGCAGCATCCCTCTTAGACAAGTTAAAGGCCATGCATGACGTTTGTCTTCCCACCTGTGTCTCTAAGGATCAAGCGTCTTCCATAAGTGGAAACCATGGGATATGTTGAAGCTCAGTGAAACCCTGGATCTCGTTGGTTGACCTTATGAATCATGAAAGGGCCTGAGTAAATATCGTGACTGGAGCATTGCATCTGACTAGTTTGGGCATTGAAGTTGCCCAGAAGGACATTGCCAGAAGCAAAGAACAACTGTCATCTTGTGGTTTAAATTTAGGAAGGGGGAGCAGTTATCATCCACAATATCGTACTTTGAGGAAGTCAGGGGGTAGTAACATGCTTCTATAAATAGTTTCTTCAGCAGAGGTTTCCTTTCCAGTGAAATCCATGTGAATCTGTCATGAAAATCAGACCCAGCAATTGCTCCTTGAGTAGGGAAACAACCCCAGCTGAACTTTAATTCTGGGATGGAGCTCCGCCTTATGAACTGAAATCCAAGAATAACCTTTAAAATAAGGTAGTTGTTTTACATCAGTTTCATGAGTTTCCATGAAGAAGGTTATGCTGGATTCATGAATCACATCATTGGAGGAACTGGGAGAAAGGAAAATAATCTGCCACAATTCCAAACTGCAATTGAGGCAATAGACCAAGGCCCCATACCATGGCAGCAGGAGTAGGTGGATGAAACAGGCCAAGGTTTGGACCAATCCAGAGGAGTTAAATCTCTAAACCACGTCCTGCCATTCTGGATTAAAGTCCAGTTGTCTTGTCCTCTTGCTTTGAAAACCTCATCTCTGTTCCCTATAAGTTCATCCTGTTGAAGTGGTTAGATCTTCATCTAAATAAAACTGGCAGGCTTGCTGTATAGTTTATTCTTTGAGCTAAGAGCATACAACCTCTCCTGTGATTATTGGAATCGAATAATAAGGGAGGAACCATCCTGATTAAAGCATGATCTCTCTCCAGAAATTCTTGTAAAACCCAAGACCAGCTGAAGAAAATCGGATGCTGTTTGGAATGCATCACCTTGCTTTGGTAAACCTCTGACCCCCCTCAGGTTAAGAGCTTTAAACTGCCCAAGTCTTTCCTCAAACTTTGCCTGAATGACAAAATCCACGAGGGATGGTGGTGGTTTAGAATTCCTTCTTCCTTTGACCACCTGAATCCAAGAGGCAGCATTGTTTCTGGATTCCATTTTTGCTGAGAAGTCATTTTGTTCTTCCTTATTGTCTACTAATGTGCATGGAGGAATCTCATCTTGATTGAGATTAGGTATGCTGGAGCCAGTGGATGATTTGAGTTCCAAGTGAGAAGCTTCCAGCTTGTTGATTTGATCAGTCTGATTTGTAATAAAATGTGCTGATTGTGGATTCTTATATTTTGGGAAAAAAACAGCCAAAATATTATGTGAATATCCTTCAAAATACCTTCATATTTTGTTCCCAGACTCCTTGGACATTGAATTCATTCTCGTGTCTCTTTTCCAAAAAAATTCTGCTCAAGCAAAATTTTTGTCTTTAAATGTAGCCTCTGTACTCTACAGAAAAGTTCTAGTCTCAAAAGTCATATAAAACAGAAGCCATCTTTAAATCTCTTCTGACTGAGTTTGGATGATGGACTTGCTGAATTTGAGCAAACTTAGGTGGTACTTTTTGGTCAGCTCCCGAGTCTGACTAAACTCGTTGAGTTGTACAATAATTTTTTTCAGCTTGCCAAACCAGTGAGCTGAGTGGACTCACCTAAAGTCATGTTTTGGTGGGTCCCGTAAGTTGTAACTAGTGGTGTATTTAGTTAAATTTTAGTTCCATGCTGGTGGCATTTTACATTCTTATTTTTTCATGTGTGCTTATTGCATATACACCCATATCAATGAACAGTAAGGTTATTGTTTGTGCTTATTGTTTGATAGATGTGTTATCTTCCACTTGACTGAATTAATTTGTATGGACTGACAATTCCCTCATAATGACTTGAAGAAAGAGTGATTACATGTAGATGCACGGCTACAAGGAAGGACATTGCATTGTTTTAAGCTTCAGTTCAGATTTGTCATCTCTGTAGTTTGAAATACACAAGTACTCTTGATTGTAGTTCAGAATCTAAGTATTTTTTGCCTTACTATTAGATAATGGCTGTTTTGTGTTGGGTCCAGTTGGAACCCCAAGGTGAATGTGCTGACAAAAAATGAATTTTTGGTTTCAGGGTCAGTTCAAGTCAACATTGGTGTGCCCAATATGTAATAAAATCTCAGTGACATTTGATCCATTTATGTACTTATCCTTGCCATTGCCATCAACCACAACTCGTACAATGACAGTGACAGTATTTAGCACGGATGGTAGTACCCCGCCTAAACCTTATACTGTAACTGTGCCCAAGCAGGGAAAATGCAAGGACCTTGTGAAGGCTGTAAGCGTTGCTTGCTCCTTGAGAAATGACGAGAAGCTTTTAATGGCAGAGGTATCTTGCAACCAGTTTTCAGGCTTTTATATCACAAAGGATGCTTCTGCTCTTCTGATGTTTGTAATTTACAATACTGTCATCTGAATAGTTGCTGTGTGCCGTATGCAGATATATAATCATAGAATAATTCGTTACTTGGAAGACCTATTTGATCCACTATCTCCTATAAGGGATGATCAGCACCTTGCAGCATACAGGCTTTGTCAAGAGGAATCACCCTTGCTGGAATTTATGCATCGTCGGAAGGAGTGAGATTTTATTGGCCTTATACTGTGCTTGTTTTTTATTTAACGTGATGAACAATTTAGTCTAGACTCTATAGTGATATTGCTATTGTCCTGCTATTTTTCAAAGCAAATTTTGGCCTATCTCTCTTATTCTGGACACACTGATCAACAGTTATTTGTCAGCTGTACTTTATTTTTTTATAGAAATTTAGGGGCAAACATAATGTGTTAAATTGTTCAATGGGCCATGTGGAGTCCCAAATATAACAATCCTATGGCTTGAACCTAGTATTAGCATGCACATATATTTGACCCTATCGGAATTTTTTTTTAAAGTAGAAATTGTAGTGATTACTCAGAGTCCTTGCCTTGCTACTTTCCTTTCTCTGTCTACCATAACATAAATCAATGGAACTTTTACATTCACAAAGGTTACTCTGATTATAGTTATGAAATGATACTAGTGCAAGCTGGTATATTTGAGATAGCTTTAAATCAGAAAAACAATTTAGGAATGATACTGGTTCCATACTTTACTGGCTGTTTTGAATGAATTTTCTTCTTTATTAAAATCCTTTTGTAATTGATCTTGATTGCCAGCTTCTTTAGGTTTTTTGGGAAGGTAATTCTGTTCTGCTGCATGTTGTCTTTGAGTTGCAATAGGAGATTAGTTCTTTCTTTTGTTTCTTCTGTTTTTATTCTTTAACAGATTCTGGTTTGATGGTGTTAATCATTGCCCCTTTATCTGCCTTTCATTTATTTCCATCCACAAGCTGATTTTGTTGGTTTTTTGGACTTGAAAATGTCTAAAGACATTGTTTCCTCTTTGTCACTGATTTTTATCTGGATTTCTTTCCATGCTTTAGGTTTTCTTTTTTTCTTAATCTGATTACCCATGTTTAATTTTGTTTATGATTATTACGAGTTGTAAAAGATTGGTAGGGTCCGGTCATTATCTGCTTTTCAGAAATTAAATCAGTATTACTGACCACATATTTTTCATTTCAGAGATTATTTCAGTACTCAAAGTACTGGATATTGGAAACCTTTTGGTACACCTCTAATAACAAGGTTGCGGGATGATGTTCACACTGGAGCTGATCTTCAGGCAAAATTTCAGACTTTGCTTGCTCCCTTGCTGCGAACCAAAAGCTTGTCATCCTTCACTCAGATGAACATTGCAAAGGAAAATGGTGATAAAGTAGAGGCTGGTGAAGATGTGCAGATGGAAGATCTCAATGATCAGCTAAGTATAAGCAATGGGACTTTAGGTGATGATTTTGATAGCTTGTTAAATGATGGTGAAAAGACAATACCCAATGGCCATTCGAGCTGTCCTTTACCCAGTGAACTGTCATTCCAGTTAATTTTGACAGACGAAAAGGGCACAAATAAAGAGGGTTTTCTTGAAGCAGACGATCCAGTTCTGATTCCACGTAATTGCAGGCGATTGCAAGTCTTAGTATATTGGCCAGATAAAATGCTGGACAAGTATGATACACTCCTTCTTGACACTTTATCAGAAGTATTGAAATTTGGCTTTGCTACAAAGCGACTGAACCAGGAACCGATCTCCTTATATGCATGCCTGGACGCTTTCTTAAAGGAGGAGCCATTAGGGCCAGAGGACATGTGGTTAGTGGAACTTTCCATGCTTTCTGATTTCTTACAGATTACAATTCATGCTTACAATTGGGTTCCTCTACTCTTTTAGAGGCTGTTTGTCTAGGTGTGAACTGATATATGGACACTGCTTTTCGTGCTTGTAATGTAGGTATTGTCCTTCTTGCAAAGAGCATCGTCAAGCTAGTAAAAAATTGGATTTATGGAGGTTGCCTGAAATTCTCGTTGTTCATCTTAAAAGATTTTCATATAGTCGGTTTATGAAAAATAAATTAGAGACTTTTGTAAACTTCCCTACCCATGATCTCGACCTAACAAATTATGTTGCTGGGAAGAATGGGCCTCGTCAGTCCAATATTTATGAGCTGTATGCAGTGAGTAACCATTATGGAAGCCTGGGAGGTGGCCATTACACAGCGTATGTAAATGTGGGTATTTTCCTACCTAAACATGCTAGTGAAATGTTCTATAGGCCAGTACTATGTTTCTACTATCTTTATTCATTGTAAATTCAACCTTTAAGAATTTGTGTACATTTTCTATTAAGTTGTTATTTTCTTATCCATTTCCTTTGAAATTGCATTATCGAATGATATTGTTTTGTGAATTATTCCTTGTCCTGGATTTTGATCTGTTGTTTTTTGTACATATGCAGTTAATAGAGGAGAACGGGTGGTATAATTTTGATGACAGCCATGTTTCTCCTGTTAGTGAAGATAGGATAAAGACATCTGCTGCTTATGTTCTTTTCTATAGAAGAGTCAAACCTGAAGATCACTTAGCAAAGAATGGAGGACTATTCACTTCATAGAGATTCTTGGACTTGAAGAAAAAATTGACAACAGCCACTCAATTATTAGTTTGGGGATGCTGGAACTATACCATCTGTGGTTTTCTGCAGCCTTAATGGTCAACTGGGGAGAAGCTTCTTGATAGCTAACATGCTTCCTTGGTTTGACATCGGGCGTTGTAATGCATTGTAAAGTTTTTCGAAGAATTTGATCAAAGTTATTTCAGCGTATATGCTCAGTTTATAGAAGAGTCGCATTGGCTGAAACTTGCAAGTGGAAATTCTCTTCTGGTTTGAAGCATAAACAACCTTATTAGAGCTGAATGAGGACATTCAAGGGAAAGGAAATCGGTTAATCCTGGCTTCAACCAAGGTGATAGGTTTGATGGACCAATTTTTGTTTTCACTTGCTAACAATTGTGGTCAGCCAATACCCATTCGGTGATTCGTCTCTTAATTTCAATCGATTCAATTTTTTTCAAGATTCATTAGTATATCTCCTATGTTTATTGCACTTGGTGACTGCGTGTCTTTTGAACTCCATCTTGCTGAATTCTTGCTAAGACCGTCATATACTAACACGATAATTGGAATTTAAATTGCACGTGTAACATGCCTGTAGTAATGATAATTTGAAAGCATAAAATAATGTGCGAATACTTTCTTATTTTGTAACTTGATTAAATTATGATGTTTGAGAATCTTACAATTAAGAGCCATCATTAAACGAAATATGCCTTGGATGCCTTGTTTGCCTTGTTTCCTGCAATGAGTGACAAATACGAGTGATTCTAGTCTCAATAGCAAAACTTTCTTTTGGTATTACTTTGGCACAGTACCATGGCGAGCATATCACTACTGAAACTTTCAAATCAGTAGTAGCTAGCAGCTGCCCCACTTTGCATGTTATTAGCATGTGTTGAATTTTCTATATGAGATGATATTGTATGTGAATATATGAATATCATTTCATATAGAAAATTCAACATGGTATTAAAGCGGGACTGGGCTTAACTCCCTCAGAAGAGGGCCTGGGAAAATAAGAGAGATAGCTTGGCGTAGTCCCTATTCAGAGGGAGTGACGAGGTACAGATGCATTGCGGGGTAGTGGATGTCCTGGAGACATGTTGTAGCTATTTGAGAGCTACCCACAGGCCTCGGATGCATTGGATGTGAAGTCATAGGGGTGCATGTGACGAGGTACAGATGCATTGCGGGGTAGTGGATGTCCCAGGGACATGTTGTAGCTATCTGAGAGCTACCCAGAAGCCTTGGATGCATTGGCTGTGAAGTCACAGGGGTGTACATGATGAGATACAGATGCATTGCGAGGTAGTGGATGTCATGGTGACATGTTGAAGCTATTTGAGAGCTACCCATAGGCCTTTGATGCATTGGTTGCGAAGTCATGTTGTACTATGGATATCCGATGAGTCTAGAGTGAAGTTTGTATACTTCAGAGACCAGCTTCGACATGATGAAGAATGTCTCCCTTGTTCAAAGGGAGTGTTGATGTTTGAACAACATTGGGAAGACATTCTTCCATATATATATATATATAGTTATTTATTATCCAAGGGACGTATCCATGCCTTTCATGGATAGTCACCATATGTTCTATATATATGGAACATTCATCATTGTAATAATATATTCACATACAATATCATTTCTTATGAAAAATCAACAGCATGAGATAACTGTTAAGATTACTGCAATTTCTCTGCAGTTGCAGATTACATTTCAATGCTGAAGACTAGTTTTAATAGTATGTTAGATGGCGTGGATGAACTACCAAAGGCACATGTTTCACAAGCTGGGAAGAGAGGTAATGGGCCGAGAGACATTTGACTCTTCTCAGAATCAGTTGTAAGGTTTCATGTGGGCCGAGACGTTGCTCTTCCCAAAATCAACTGTAGGTGTTTCATGAGTCGGGAAGAGGGACCTGATGTTCCCTTTGGATAGTATGCTATTTATGTCTATTTCTTATACATTGCATACGAGTTCATATATTTCCGCAAGACTAAAGTCGAATTTTTCCTGTTGAAACAAGTTCAAGTTGAGCTTTAGTTCCTATTGTTTTGCTAATATGGAAGATGAGTCGCGAACATTGTCCAAGCTCTATTGCAAGTTTTCACAGAATCAATTATAAGGTTTCGTGTGGGCCAAGACATTGACGCTTCCAGAAATCAACCATAGGTGTTTCCTGGATGAGGGACCCTAGGTTCCCTTTGGATATTTGCTAATCTTTGTCTCTTTCTTAATTGTGTACAAGTTCAAGTTATTGTTGAGTTTGCTAAAAGTTGAATTTTTCCAATTGAAACAAGTTCAAGTTCAAGTTCTATTGCAAGTTTTCTTCCATTTCTTGTGGTTTGAAATACATTTTTAATTGTTTAGTCTAGTTGTTTTTAGTGAAACTAATTAAAACTTAAAATGTTCCAAAATACATTTCTAATTGTCTAGTCTAGTTGTTTTTAGTGAAACTTCTCAAAACTTAAAATTTTTCAGACTCCAGTAAATCTTTTTATTATATTTGATTGCTTTTAACAAAATAGACAATCTAAGGATGGCAAATTATCAAAATTGTGAGCTTCCAAAGTGAGCCAAGTTGGTTGCAACGCTTAATATACCAGCAGCAATACTTGAACAAAAAGATCACATAATCCCTGCATAATGCAACTTCAACCTGTGCATCATCAAATCTTCGTACTCGTTTGGCTGGCCCTTATTCTTTCTTTCCTGAGGATCGTCTCGTTAAAAAAGATATTGGTTTGACAACAAAGGTATTCCTATTTCTTGTTAGTTATGTCCACTATTTGTACATTCGTATTTCTTCTTTCAATAGCTCATTAAACTTTATATTTTCTCGTTTTAATATTCATTGAAATTCTTTCCCTAATTTGATATTGCTTTGGTAATGCATGCTATTTTAGTTTGGATTGATTTGGGCCGTATTGAAATCTCATTTTATCTTGGTCTTTGTTAATAATAATAATAATCTAATTTTAAGGCCACGATCAAGCCATGCATCAAATTGGTGTATGAGATCCTTTTGTTTGTGGAACAAGGGACACCCTCCGTGCAGCGATTTGACTAATAAAGTCTACAAAAGTGTACATACCCTACCTTCCTCTGGATTTGAACCTACGACTCTAGGAGGAAACACATGTTCTTAACCATTAGACTCATCTCCCATCTCAGCTTCATAATTTCTTAAAAAGATGTTTGTTTGAAAACAAAGTCATCCTTGTCTTTTCAATAATATCCACTATTATACAAATATTTGCTGTGGTTCCCCAATCTTTGTTTTGAACACAAGATTTCCTCTCTTGTTTAAATATTAACCAAAATCTCAAACACAAGATTTCCTCTTTTGTTTAAACATTCACCAAAATTCTTTCCACTTCCTCTTCATTCAAGAAGACATGCTTGAAAAGCAAAGCCATTCTTGTCTTGTCAATGATATCTATTCTATCAAAATTTGTTGTTGTAACTCCCAATATCATCTTCAAACACAATATTACAACCACCAAAATTCTTTAATTTGAAATTTGCCTTGTAGCGAATGCTTGTGGTTTATATTGGTGGGCAATTTGGGTCATGTGAGCAACTCTCTTCTTGGTTTTATCTGTGAACACGTCTACTTCAAAGTGTTTATAGTGTATAGTTTTTTTTAACATAAACGATTAGTATGATATTAAAAGGTTTACGGTTTTACTGAACAATAAATGCTTGGAAAAATTGAGAGGATCTTCACTATTTGGGTCTTATCCCAACAAATGGAGGTGAGTTCTCGGGGAATGAGCTTTCATTTTCTTCGAGACCTTGCATTTCTTGAATAAGATGGATAAATTCTTACAAATTGATTACAAAATAGTTTGCAAAAACAATACATATCGGTAAGTTATTTACGTTGTTGTCGAGTCATAGGTGGAAGCACAAAGTATGAGCTTTTGCTTTTTCTTTTTTGTAACCTTTTTTAAGTGTTCTTTCTTTTGTTGGAAGGGCGTGACAACGTCTTGGGGCTTCATGTTGTCATCTTCTTGGTCCACCTTTATGTTGCTTATCAAGGGCTCCTTTGTTGCCTTAGATTCTTACTTGATGGGTAGGGGACTCTTTGCTTTTGCAACCTCTGTCCAACTTTCTCGGGGTTTGGGGTTGCAAGCTTGCTTTCGGGTGGATTGAGGTTGCTTGATTTCCATCTTGGTGTATTGGGTAGAGTAGGGGGCTTCTTTTCTTATTGAAAATCGCATGAATGATGCATTGTTGTCTTTGAAAGCTCCCATGTTGTCTTTACATACATATACAAACATATGGGGTGAAATGTTGTCGCTTTTTTCACTCTTAAAATGAAATTTATTTAGGGCATTTCCAATCTCTTTCAAAGAACCAAAGTTCCCACATTGGAGAGGGAAGTTGGGAAGCCTTACTTATATTGGTTATGTAGAGAGGAGTCTAAAGAAGAAGCAAATATTTGGAATCGGGGATTCATGTAGTATCCCATATTATTAAATAAGTAATAACAATAATAAAATAAATAATTTGTATAAAAACAAAAAGTAAAAGAAATAACAAATAAAGTAAAAGGTTAAAATAAATAAATAAAATGAATTACTTTATTAATAAAATAAAAGGGTAAAAATAAGAAAAAATAAATTTACGGAAAACTGAATTAAGAAAAAGTTAAGATAAAAAAGAGGAAATTGCATGTTGACAAGTGGATAACATATGTTATATGTATTACATATAGCAAAAAATAAATTTACGGAAAACTAAATTAAGAAAAAGTTAAGATAAAAAAGAGGAAATTGCATGTTGACAAGTGGATAACATATGTTATATGTATTACATATAACATGGATCCTATGCATCGAACTTCTTGCATGAATAGGTAAAAATAATTCTATATAATGAAAGTGGAAAATGAATTGGAGATTTTTTGTTGGTGCAATTAACATAAAGGCTTGGAAGCTGACCTAGGTAGTTGATTGATGGTTTGGGGGATTTCAGTGATGATGCTTGAGTGGTTGGTTGGTAGGAGAGTCGTACTCCACACTCTGTTGTGGCATGCATGATCAAATATTGGAGTGTATCGGTTAGATATTCATAAGTTTGTAAGTGAATTCCTTTCACTCAGGTAAGTTTGGATTCTTTCTTGTGAATTATGTGATGCAGATTATTGTATCTTTATTTTTCCAATTAATGATTATAAATTGCTATGCTTATTTATGCATTTAGATTTATTATAATTTGAGACATTACATATGGTATAAAAGCTGGACTCCAACAGGCCTAAGAACCTTCATTGAATATCATGCATATTTACATGAAAATGTATTCTCTATTTGTTTTCATTGAATAAAAATAATCTAGTTGTGAAAATGATGAGATAAGCTTACTTACATGCTTTCAATGTTTTCGAGCATAAATATAGATCTCCAAAAAAATAATTGACATATGATCCATTGATATCTCTATAAGTTTTTCTCCGTCATTGTTGCCACCATTATTATTGTTGTCCCTAGGAAGCAACCTTCCTCTCTCTTGGATGGATTTAGATATTTATAAATATGAATTTCTTAATCATAAGTGAATAAAGTCCCTACGAAGCTGTCTTCCTCTCTCTTGGATGGATTTAAATATTCATAAATATGATTTTTTAATCATAAGTGAATTAAACTTTTGGGGGACGATTGTCTTATTATGAAAAACTTCCCTATGCATATAAAAGTACTCTAACTGTTAACAATTGTAACCCCGCCCCTTTTGCATTTTTGATTAATAAATAACTGAAAAGTTATAGTGGCAACCAACTGGATTTGAACCTAGGCCTCGCCTAGGTAATCCCTATTGTGTTACCGATTCCTCTAGATCTAAAAAAAAATAAAAAAAATAACTGAAAAGGGTTGAGGACTCTATGAAGATGCAGAGTACCAATGGGTGCTTCATATCTTCTAATTCGCTACACTCTTTGAGGGGAAGAAATAACCAGGACCAACCTAGGGTCAAATCCACTTATAATGAATGTGTATGGGCCTTATGTCAGGAAGTAGACAGATCTATATTGATACCCCACATAGGCATTGACAAAGGCATAGATGGCAGCGTTTACAACAACAGAGGAGAAGGTGACAACAAAAGTGGTTTCAGTAGTTCACCAATGTCTACCTGTGACATTCAATCAAGAGGGATTTAAAATAATAAGAATTGGGTTGATAGGGATCGAGCATGTCCTCTAACTAGTTTGCATCTAGTAGAATTGAGGGCTTGTATCTTGCTTATGACCCGAAGGCTCGACATGCGAAAGGTTTGGGTTAGGAATTTGATTATAAGAAGTAGGTTTATAACCACCTTCCATTGTGCTAATACAATAAACAAAAGATTGAAATCGACCATTGACCAAGGGATAGGGTGGTGATAATCACCCCGGGGTATGAGTCAATCAATCACTACTTTATGAAATAACGATTTACAAAATGATAACTACTACCTCATCTACCACTTTATTATGAAATAAAATGTTCCAAGTCAACTGGATCAAGAGGGAGGGATTTTATTTACCCCAATTGGAAGTAGCTGTAAGGCATGTCCATACAGAGCCTTATAAAACATAAATCTAAATATATAAATTCTATCATATTTTTTTTTTTATTCAGTATTCAACATAATAACTATGTTCAACAAAATAATAATAATGAACAACAACATAATAATAATGATAATGAAACGTATCTACCTCAAACTGATGCTGTTTTGAAGCTCTGCCTAAATAGAAGCTCTTCCCAAACTGATTAACCTCCCAGCCAGCTAGGAACAACCTATTCGGCTCCTTAGCCCCATGATTCCTTACGATTTCCTGGCCCCCGAGCCCAAAATTCCCAGCAACATGTGCTCCTTGTGAGAGTCCTCAAGTCCCTTGTAAGCACAAAACAGATGCAAAACAGATACATAGTCCCAAACTGTTTTCTCCTTTGGCCTTTCCTTCTCCAAATTTTCTCACCTCCTCCTAATATGAAAATATTACTCCACCCCCAAAATCTCCCCCTTCCCGAGTCCTCTTCCTTGCCTTATCTTCCTTCTCCTCCCTTATCCAACCGCCTGCCCCCATTAAAACTCAACCACCTTATCCTCCCCCCCATAAATTGGTCCATCTACCAATACATTTATATTATAAAATAAGTCTTCAAAAAAAATCTAAATTAATAATTTATTACACTAATATTTAATCATGATAATTAAATAATTAATTAGGGTTGTCACATACACCCACCCTTCAAGAAACTTCGTCTCGAAGTTAGAGTAATTTATAATACAAGGGAAATGACACATGGTTCACACATTCATCTACAATAAACAACATTATTAGTAAGTAAGCTAAAGAAAACTCATACATACTAGTGTACATGTGTAAGAAATGCATGTGTAGCTAGCACATACAAGCTTCGCGCATGTACTAATGACAATAACTATCACACCTATAGTAATTCTTGTAGGCATCCAATCCAATCAACAAGACTATTCATTTTATAAAAGATAATAAACCAATTAAATGTTTGCGAAATCCCTTAATTATAATAATCTAGCTCAATAACGTTTATTTAGACAATTGTAGTTCAGTTGAGTAATTATGAATATACATATATACATATTTTCTTTTCAGAAGGGAAAACAATAAATTCCACAATAAGACAAATCTCCATACACTCTCAACTATTTCTATTCATCATTCCTCCCTAACTTACTTCCATCTTCCATTCCTATTCTTTCTTTGCTGGACTATCTTGGAGCGTCAACTATATTGACCGAACTCCAAATAGAACCCGTAAGCGGAAGTGTCACTATCTTGACCAAGCTTCCCCAACAGACAACTGACAATTATCATCACATGTCTAGGGGAGCGTGAGCTAACACCGTCCTCCCATGACTCCAGGTTTCAGAGATTACATGGTGAGAAATGTCTCCACCCCTCCTAATAGGACTAGGGTCCACACCCTACAATGGAATATAAAGTGTCATTGTGTTGTTGGGAATTTTGTCATCGTTTATTCAGTTTTAGGCAGTCTCACCACTTGAAATCCTGCACTGGTCCACATATTTTAGCAATGCATTCGAACCAATATATTTTCACATACAAAGATTCATACCATATTGTTTCTCGATCCGTGGTCATGACATCCACTTTTATTACCCTTATCCCTTGGCTATTTCATAGCCCATTGACCTGCAGATTAGTCTATAACACAAACTCATACATATCTATGCATTAGCATCATGTAAATGCATACGACCATAATCTCAATTCAATATCCATGTACCAACAACTTTAAATGTCAAAATTTTCAAGTTAGAAATAGATCTCATAATATCCCCATAATTCAATTAACGTTACCCGTTCATAGAATTTTCATTTACATAATAGATTGCATCATATCCATCATCATTCACATAACGTTAAACATTTATAGAATTTACATTCACATAATAGATCGCATTATATCCATCATCCTTCAAATAACATTTAAACATTCATAGAATTTACATTTACATAATAGATCGCATCATATCCATCATCATTCAAATAACATTTAAACATTCATAGAATTTACATTAACATAATAGATCACATCATATCCATCATCATTCAAATAACGTTTAAACATTCATATAGGTTCATACGTTTTAAAAGTTCAAGTGTATCATTAATAGTTTCACAGTGAATAGAAAATAAAGGTGATTAGGCCTCAGGTAATCCTAGCTGTTTAAGTCAAAAGGTGGTGTTACATACACCCAACCTTCAAGAAACATATTCTTGAGGTGGTAAAAAAAGTGAGGGATAATCACATCGTAATGTTTCAACATCCTCCCAAGTAGCAGATCCCGGACTATACTTGTCCCACTGGACCTTAACTTGGTCTACTAGACGGTTCCTGAGCTGTCGGACTCTACGGTCCAATATGTGTAATGGTTCTACTATGAGGGTTCCCACGTCCGATACCTGCAATTCCTTCCAATTTAGTTTATGCGATTTGTCAGCAACATAATGACGTAGAACAAATACATGAAAAAAATTATGAGTTTTATGCAAGTGGGGTGGCAGTACGGGACGATATGCAATGGGTCCAATTTTCTCTTGGATTTTGAACGGTCCTATAAATCGAGGTAACAACTTTGTCCCCTTCCCGAACCGAATGGTACTCTTATTGGGTCTGATACGAATGAAAACCTGATCTCCCACTTTATAACTTCGGTCAGTCCTATGTGCATCAACATAACTTTTCTGTCTATCCTGTGCTTCCTTTAGTCTCTACCTAATCTGAATCACCTGTTCCTCCATCTTTTGAATCAATTCTGGCCCAACTGTCACTCGATCTTCTAATGTTTCCCAACTCAATGATGTTCTGCATGGCCTTCCATACAGAGCTTCGTAGGGTGGCATTCTGATGGAGTTATGAAAACTGTTATTGTAGGCAAACTCTACCAAAGGTAGGTACTTCTCCCAATGGGTTTGATTATCCATAACATACATCCTAAACATGCCTTCCATAACCTGATTTACTCTCTCGGTTTGCCCATCTGTTTCAGGGTGATAAGCTGTGCTTAAGCAACTGAGTCCCCAACGTTGACTGCAAACTTGTCCAAAACCTTGAAGTGAATCTGGAGTCCCGATCTGAAATGATCTTCTTGGGTATCCCGTGCAAACGGATGACCTCACTTACAAACATGCGTGCCACATCATTAGTGACATCGTAAGTGTTTCTAATTGGAATAAAATGAATAAAATGAATAAAATGAGCACTCTTGGTTAACTTATCAACTATCACAAGAATAACATTGTGTCTATGAGATGTGAGCGGCAACCCCACAACAAAATCCATCGAAATGACTTCCCATTTGGACATAGGGACATCATGTGGTTGTAGGAGACCTACCGGGTGGTGGTGGTCGGCGTTCACTTGTTGACACTCTAGGCACTTGGCGACGAAATGGATTACATCGCGCTTCATGCCTACCCAGAAGAAAAACTTCTTCATGTCTGCGTACATTTTCTTCACACTCGGATGTGCACAATAAATTGTTTTATGGGCTTCCTTTAGTATGATGCTTCGAATATCTCCACCTTCGAGGATGTACATCCTTCCTTGATATCTTAATAGTTCATCTGCTTCTAGGCTATATCTTTCATACTTTGGATCTAACTGCCTCCCACTCCGAAGGGTTGAAGTAACATTTAAATACCAACTATCTCCAAGGAGTTGTGTCAACACACGTTCCCTCAGATTGACTTTTAAGGGTACCAAGGAGAATGTGGTCGCAGACGCTTTGAGTAGGAGACCACATGTATTAGTAAGGCCTGTCCATACAAAGCCTTATAAAACATAAATCTAAATATAGAAATTCTATCATATTTTTTTTTTATTCACTATTCAGCATAATAACAATGTTCAACAGAATAATAATAATGAACATCATAATAATAATGAACAACATAACAATAATGAACAACAACATAATAATAATGATAATGAAATGTATCTACCTCAATCTGATGCTGTTTTGAAGCTCTGTCCAAACTGATTAACCTCCTAGCCAGTTAGGAATAGCCTATCCGGCTCTCTAGCCCCAAGATTTCTTACGGTTTCCTGGCCTCCGAGCCCAAAATTTCCAGCGACACGTGCCCCCTGTGAGAGTCCTCAAGTCAGCTGTAAGCACAAAACATATGTAGAACATATACACAGTCCCAAACTGCTTCCTCCCTTGACCTTTCCTTCTCCAATTTTTCTCACCTCCTCCTAATATGAAAATATTACTCCACCCCCAAAAGCTCCCCCTTCCCGAGTCCTCTTCCTTGCCTTATCTTCCTTCTCCTCCCTTATCCAACCGCCTCCCACCCATTAAAACTCAACCACCTTATCCTCCCCACCATAAATTGATCCATCTACCAATACAATTAAATTATAAAATAAGTTAAAAAAAAAATCTAAATTATTAATTTATTAAATTAATATTTAATCATGATAATGAAATAATTAATTAGGGTTGTCACAGTGGCATCATCACCTCGACCACTTCCCTGATTGAATTCGGTTGGGGCCTTCCATCTCAAACTGAGAAAAAACATACATTTACTTTGCTTTAAAAAAATGGCTTTTCATTAATTGCTTCCTTTAAAAGAATGATTGTGACTACCTCTGTTAGTTGTAGCTGCATATTTTTTTAACCCTAGATATTAATATGACAAATCCATCCTAATAATTGTTTTTTGTGAAAAGTGTTTTTTTTTAACGCTTTTTGTTAAGAATTAACTCAACTGGCCAAACCATCACGCACAACAGTACCCTGTGCTAAATAAGAAGAAACCACATGAATAATGTTTTCTTAAAATGGTTTTGAATATGAGGAAACCACATAGAGAATTAAAAAGGGGTCGAATAAGAAGAAATCACACAGAAGAAAAAGGGGATTGAATAAGAAGAACTTACATGATTACCAACAATATAAAGGTGTGATAGGAAAGAATATTTAGCTGTATCTATTGTTTTTACAAGTTTGTACAAAGAAGCCTTTTGTTTTATAAGTCTACCCACACCCCTACAGTCCGATTCAGTGAAACGAGGCTTTATTTAGTGAATTGATGCTTGATTCTTCAGAATTTTGTATTTGTTTTAGCTGTAGTTTAAATGTTTTACGTTTTTTTTTTCGGGGATATTTTCCATTTAATATTGTCTGAAATCTGGTGAGAAATTGTTGGATCTACAGATTTAAGTATATCCGAGTACCCCAAAGATTTTTTAGGATGCTAAATCCATTTATGCATTTAGAAATGCAATTTAAAAACATAAAAAAATATATAACTAGATTGAACAACACCTTTATTTTGTTTTATTTAATTAATTTTTTTTCAAACAACAATGTCTACAACACTCCACACCCTTAAATTGAGCCAATGAAACTTTTATACCATTATTGAGCTAATTTTTTGAATTTAATTTTTCCTTTGAATCGAGCCAATCAATCCTTTATACCATTTTTTTTTTGTAAGTGAGTATAGGTAACTATATTACTGCAAAAATTATGATACAAAAAAGGGGGGCCTCCTGGTCTGCCTAGTAGGAAACCAGACTAGGGATTCCCAAGTTGCGCTTACTGAAATATACGAGGGGAGGGGCCAGTCCCAACATAACCAGTTTTAAAAAGAAAAGCAACATTGACATAAAAGGAAGACAAAAGCTTCACCAACCTACTAGGCCCGAGAGGGTCGCGACTGCACTAACCATTCGACTAACCATTCACTAGTCCAGGACAATGATGTTTTTCTCCCCGCCATCCGCCTGGCTCTTGTTTTCCTCCTTCTGGGGGATCGTGTGAGTCTTCCTGATGTGGGCTAGCACTCCATTGCCATCAACTGGTGTGATATCCATGTGGTGGACATAATGTAGATAGAGGTGAAATTGAGAAGCCAACTGCTCCAGCTTAGATTTCTGGTCCTTCTCAACCTCAACTAACAGTTTGGTAATGGTTTCCAAGCTGTTGATGTGACTCAGGATTTCTTCCAACATCTTCTTGAGTTCCTTGTTATCCTCCCATCTAGCATCTTTTGTTTCCGAAACCACTTTACCAATCATCATCTTAGTTATCCACGCCATCTCCACTGTTTTATGGTATAGGGTTTCCCTGCGCTGTGTGGCCCTCGGATTAGTTACCCATTCCGCTTCCTGTGCCACTGCATCCCATGCTTTGCCTTTGCTTTTTTCTTTTATTTCCTTTTCCCAGCGGGTAATGGTCTCTTTTCCTTTCGGATTTACCAGAGTTTGAAAAGTGCCCTCCGCCTCTTTTTCTGCCTGCTCCATTCTTGATATCCGTCGTGTGCTATTTAGGACTTCCTTTCCAAGGGGGTTCCTCTTCCCATTCGTTCACTTCATGCTCACCGTCCCACTGGGTCTGTCGCATCTCCTTTGCTGGTTATTCATCCTGTACCTCCCTTCACAAAGGTTCTTTTTTTCCTTGTCCTTGTATCTGTGGTAGTCCTTGATGTTCTGCTTCTTCTGATTTCGGTTATTTATGATGTCATTCCTCTTATTGGGATTCTCCTGCTGCGCGCTTGTCCTTCCAATCATGGCTTTCCCGTATTGGTAATCCCTCCCAATCTTTATTCCGGTTGCAGTTCGTATGATCATGATGACTCGCCTTTTATCCTTGTACGGGTCCCTGCCCCTGCTCGTATGAGAGCCTACTATGTTGTTGTTTGTATCTATACTTTGGCATGGAGGATCGGGTCTGAGCCATGTCACTTCCTCATGCCTTACGTCATTTGTTATATGTGGTTTTCCCTCTGTACTTTCCCTTGTTCTTTCTCCGCTCCTCATTCTATCACTAGGATCTTGTTGCCGTACTCTCGCCTACTATTGATGATGATACTGCATGTTGATTGGTGATTGAGTGTTCGACAATCATATCCTTCTTGGGTTCCTCATGCCCGCCGCTGGGCCTTGCACTACCCTTCTTGATGTGACCTTCCTTGCTTAACCTGCTTTCCTGGTCTTTTGTCGCTAGCTGGATGCAGTCTGTTCTGAGTTGACCATTCGAGATGCTGATCTAGGTAGTGTCTAGTTCCATACCTTCCTTATCTACCCCCTCATTGGCTAGTCTGTCTGCCAGGCCATTCGCTGACCTGCGGACCCAACGCAACTCCACTGTGTTCAGATTTTTCAGATGCTCTTGGATTTTCTATGGGGAGAGGGCCAGGCACCAGTGTTTCTAAACCTTTCCCACTTTGGCTCCATTCTGGAGTCTCTTTGCCGTATTGATGACCAGGGTAGAGTCTCCTTCCACGATTGTGTTTTTCATCCCTTTGCGCCTTAGGATTTCAAGGCCAAGTTCCAGAGCTCCAAATTCCGTCGTGCTGTTGGTTGAGTTTCCCACACTCCCAGCATATAGCCGGATGATGTTACCACCACTGTCTCTGATAGCCCCTCCCATCCATGCCACTCCTGGGTTACCTTTTTCCGCCCTGTCAAAATTTAGTTTGAGGAGCCCCAATGGGGGGGGGGTCCAGTTGCGGTCTCCTATTTGGACTTGTGGATCCTGCACAACTGTTGAGCCCATCCTTTAGGTGAAAGAAATCCAGGATGCAGGCGTCCTGGTCAGTGAGTTTATTTTTTTCCTTCTTGTAGTTGCGGCTCTACACCGTTTCTCATATTTGTGAGATTGTTTCCTCCTTGATCTTTCCTTCCGGTAGGCCTTCATTTCTGAAGATGCGTCAGTTCCTTTCTTTCCATATTTCCCTATTGCCCAGATTATCATCCCCGACGTTAGTTCCCAGCAGAGGTTCACCATTTTGTTTTCACTGTAACTCTCATTCCAATTGTTGATGGTTGCGCTGATGTTTCCCTTGGTCCTATTGGATTGACGATATATACTGGTTGCCCAGTCCCATAGTTCTGCTATGTAATTGCACTCGTCGAGGAGGTGATTGGTTATTTCCTCCTTGGCTTGACAGAGGTGGTAGCGAGATGGACCTATATAGCCCCTTTTCTTGAGATTTTCCTAGGTTAGAATTATGTTGTGGAGTACTAGCCATTGAAACAGTTTGATTTTTGTCCATTGGGGGTTGCGCCAAATCTTTCTCCACTGATATGCCGGGTCCTCATCCTGGTCCGCGATGTACTACCGTGCTTCTTCTAAGTTGAATTCCCCACCATTTTCCCTGCCCCACCTTAATTGATCCTCATCCTCTGAGACTACAATCTTCCTTTTCCCCAGTTCCTCTTCCACCTCTTTCGTTTGGGTTGCGATACGATCTCTATTTTGGGGGTTGAGTTTATCCCAGGTCCTCCATCTGTCGCTATCAACTCTTTGCTTCCAATAGTGATGGATTTTTGTTTTACCCTACGCTGTTATTTCCTGTTGTAGTTCCTCCCTATCCGGATGTTCCATTCTTGGTTCCTGTTGCTACGCGTCCTCCCAGAATCTGGCTGTTTGACCATTCCTGACTTCCCATAAGCTGTGTTTATGGATCCAGTTCTTGTTTCACCATGCTAGATTCCAGATGGCTGATCCCTCCCTTGTGCCCATGAAACAAATGCAGTCCTAATCACTGATGTTCTAGGCATACTTGGTCTTCCATAGGTTTGTCCATGGTACTGATTTGTCCTTGACCCATCTCCACCAGAGTTTTTCCCTGTAGGCGTTATTGGTTATCTGTGGGTCTTGTAACCCCATGCCTCCTTTGCCTTTTGGTCTACATACCTTCTACCAGGCTACTAGGGCCCATTTATTTTTAGTTTCCGCACCTTGCCATAGGAAATCTCTTTGAATGGCTCTTATCTTTTGTAGTACTCCTTTGGGAGCTGGAAACACTGACATCATATACGCCAGAATTCCTTGTAGAACCGCTTTGGTAAGGATAAGCCTCCCTACCAGGTTGAGAGCTCTGTAGGTCCAATTTTTTACCCTCTCTTGCAGTTTTTTGATCACTCCTTCCCACGTCGCCATTTTGCAAGATCTTTCTGTCAGGGGGATTCCCAAGTATTTTGTTGGGAGAGTCTTGCGTTCAAACCCCAGAATTTTGGCTAGGTTCCTTTGAATTGCAGGATTGGTGTTAAAGAAATAGATCATGGATTTGGAGTGGTTGATCTCCTCCCCAAAGGATTCCCCAAAGTATTCTAAGATTCTTTTGCATGTTTTTTCTTCCTTGACCGTGGGTGTACCATGGAGTAGGGTGTCATCCACAAACTGTTGGTGTGTGGAGTTTGGATAATTTTTGAAAGGTTTGATGCCTTTTAATTCTCCTGCTGCAGTTGCATTTTTTATGCTTCTGCTGAGCCCTTCGATCATCAGAATGAACATGAAGGGGATAATGTATCTCCTTGTCTTATGCCTCTCGAAGGCTAGAAGGGTTTTGCTGGGGCTCCATTGATTAGCAAAGAATGGCTTGTTGTTGAGACTAAATTGAAAATCCAGTTGATTCAGTGCTGTTCAAACCCAAAGGCTTCCAACGTCTTGGCCATATAGTGCCAACTAATTTTGTCATAAGATTTCGCCAAGTCAAGTTGGATTATCATCCCCCCTCTCCTTTGGCTTTTCAACATGTGTATGAGCTCATGGGCATGGATGATGTTGTCCAGTATTTGTCTTCCCCCCACGAAACCAGTCTATTCCTATGAAATCAGTGTGGGTAGGAGAGGTTTCAAGTGATTGGCTATGAATTTGGAGATTATCGTGTACACTACATTGCATAAAGCTATAGGCCTATATCGATACGAGGTCCTTGCTTCATTTTCTTTTGGGATTAGTGTGATCATTATGGAATTTAAATCTTTCAGGATGGAAGCCGAGCGTCCAGAGTCTTCCACCACCCCATAAACATCTTGTTTAACCACTTCCCAACAGGCTTTGAAAAATTCCACTGTGAAAGAGTTTGGGCCTGGGGCCTTTCCATTGGGCATCTCCTGGACCACTTGGTCAATTTCCTCCTTTGTTATGGGTTTGCTTAGATTGATATTTTGTTCCTCGGTGACCAACCCGGGGATGTGATGAGTTATCCTTTGTATGGCCTCTGTTCTATCTTGATTAGGTTCCTGGTCTATCCCCTCGAAGTGATTGACCATTGTATTTTCAATTTCCTTGTGGGATTCTCTTTCGATCCCATGTTGATCTCTGATTTTCAGGATTTTGTTGTGTGTTCTTCTTGCAATGGTTGCTCTATGAAAAAAATTGGTATTCTGCTCCCCTTCCTTTAGCCACCTGATTCTGGACTTTTGGTGCCATAGAGTTTCTTCCTGTCGGCATCTTGCTTCCCATTCCTGGCTCATCTAGATCTATTCTCTTTTCTGATCCTATGTGTAACCCTCATTTATGTAGAGTTCCTGGAGTATCCTCATTCTCTCCTCGATATTTTTCTTCTCTTCATTTATGTTTCCAAAGATTTCTTTGTTCCACTCCTTGAGTTTGTATTTGATGTACTTGAGTCTTTTGTAAAGTTTGAACATCCTTGTCCCTTGATCGGGTAATTCCTCCCTCCACCAATGTTTGATGTTCTCCTTGAAAGTGGGATGATCGATCCAAAATTTCTCAAATCTAAAGGGTTTGTTCTTCATAGTGGTTTGAAATTTTTCTTCCAATTGAACTGACCAATGGTTTGAACCCCCCCATGGAAGGATGCTGCACTCTAAAGTTAGTCCCTGTAGAATAATGAACTCCGACACCAAGAATCTATCTATCCTTGTAGCTACTTGGTAGTGGTTAATTCGTTTGTTATTCTAGGTGAATTGGCCATTGCTGGTTCTGATGTCCACCTTCTCCATTGCTTCAATGAAAGCTAAAAATTCCTCCACGTCTTTGTCTAATCTCCTGGTGCCCCCTTTTTTCTTCGCAATTGTCATGATGATGTTGAAGTCACCTGCTAATATCCAATGGAGGTTGTGGGCTCGGGTCTGTATATCTTCAAGGTCTAGGAGCATTCTCCTTTTTTCCTCCAACCTCTGGGGGCCATACACATTTGTGCATAGAATCACCTTAGTGTTACCTATAATTTGCATGTTGATCAAAAGTGAGTGTCTCGTTGCTTCTGCTGCTAGTAGGGTCAGTGAGTGTGGGATCGAGAAGATTGGGGTTCTCGACATTGGGAATTGCAAAAACCCCGAAACCCAAAATCTCTGTCGGGAAGAGACTAGGTGTGCGCAGAAGCTGTGACAGGGGAAAAGGAAGGACCTGTGAATTGAGTTTTTAACAGAGATTCTAGTGAGGAATCGAAAGATCCACTTCGACTCGAAGGTGAAGTTAGAACGATCCGTTAAGACCGAGAGGTCAGCGCAGAGGCTCTGCCGAGGCAGAGGTGGTGTTTGCGTCGAATTTGGTATCAGAGCCCATAAAGGTTTCTTTGCTTTCTGTAGCAAGGAAAAGGAAGATTCACCATGCTGCCAATAAGAAGGGAAAGGCAAACACCCGATCCACTAGAGGAAAGGGAAATACCAAGAAGAAGAGGTAGGCAGATGCCTGACCCAGCCATGGCAAGAGAAATGCGTGATTTACGCGCCAGACTTGAGGACATGGAGACAACACAGAGGCACACAGTCAATGCTGGGGATCTTAGTGATTCCGAAAGTGAAAATGAAGTTGAACATGAAGAAGAAGAAATTTCAGCGGAAGATGCCGCAAATGAACGCTTGATTAGAGCTGTCGCAAGGATGGGTGCCAGGGAAAAAATGGACATCCCGGTTTATGAGGGAAACCTGAATGCTGAAGAGCTTCTAGACTGGATTAGAGCTCTGGACACTTATTTTGACTATGAAGATGTCGAGGAAGACAATAAGGTCAGACATGCTGTCACAAGATTGAAAGGACATGCAACATTGTGGTGGGATGAACTACAAGCTGACAGACACTGCAAAGGCAAGTAGAAAATCAAGAGTTGGGATAGGATGATTACGAAGATGAAGGAAAAATTCATTCCCAGGGATTACCAGATTACTCTGTTTCGAAGAATGCAAAATTTGAGACAAAAGCTGATGATAGTGAAGGAATATATTGAAGAATTCTACAGGCTGAACATCAGGGCAGGTCATCAGGAAAGCGATGATGAAAAGGTTTCCAGGTACATGAATGGTCTGAGGTATGAAATTCAGGATGAGATGAGCATGATGACCATATGAACGGTGGAAGATGCTTATCAAATGGCTCTGAAAGCTGAAGAGAAGCTGAGTTGAAAACAAGGTCAGAGAGGTCAAGGCAGAAGTCAATCCAGAGGCAAATCAGTTGCCCAGGATAAAATTCAGAAACCCAAGGAGGACTGGAAGAAACCTCAGACTCGAACTGAGAGAGGTGGAAGCTCACAACGAGGGTAATATGCTGAACAGAGAGGGTATCATACCGAACAGAGGGGAGAGTATGCTGATAACAACATGTTTCCTCATACTAGAGGTAGAGGAAGAGGAAGAGGTGGAGTAATAAAATGCTTCACATGTGGAAATAATGGACACAAATCTTATGAATGTCTAGATAAGAAGAAAGAGAGTGGAGAGACTCACATCGCCGAAGCACAGAGGCGAAATGTTGAGGCAGAAGATGCTGAAGGCGGAAGATCGCTAATGATGCGAAAAGTTCTCTTAACCCCACAGAAGGAGGTGGAGAGTTCGGTCCAAAGAAACAGACTTTTTCGGACTTCTTGCAAAACCAAGGATAGGGTATGCAAGGTCACTGTGGAAAATGGTAGCATGGATAATCTCGTTTCAACGGAGATGGTAGAAAATATGGAGCTGGAGACGATTGAACATCCAAGTCCATATAGAGTTTCATGGCTACAAAAAGGACATAAGGTAAATGTCACTAAACAATGTTTAGTTGAATTTAAGATAGGAGGATATAATGATAAGATACTCTGTGATGTTATTCCCATGGATGTTTTTCATCTATTGCTCGGTAGACCGTGGCAATATGACAGAAATGTGAATCATGATGGGAGGATGTACACATACACCCTAGAGAAGAATGGGAGAACTCACATGTTGCTTCCAATCAAAGATAAGGAGGTGAAACCTGAGGTAAGCAACACTATACTTCTCATGAGTGGGAAGGAACTTCTTACATAGGTTAAGAAGAAGGAGGAACCGCAATTCATTGTGGTCAGGAAACCGAAGGTTGTTTTAACCAGCACAAGGGTAGATGATTTACCAGAAGAGGTTCAGGAACTGCTGAAAGAGTTCGCTGACATAGTAGTGGACGAACTACCTCGTTCGTTGCCACCAATCAGAAGTGTGAGTCATCATATTGATCTCATACTTGGAGCTAGTTTGCCAAACAAAGCAGCGTACAGATTAATGCCGCAGGGGAATGAAGAGATCAAAAGACAAGTCCATGATTTGTTGGACAAGGGGTTGGTCAGAGAAAGCTTGAGTCCATGTGCTGTTCTGATAGTACTTAGTCCAAAGAAAGACGGAGGCTGGAGGATGTGTACTGATTCAAGGGCAATCAACAAGATAACCATCAGGTACAGATTTCGATTGCCAAGGATGGATGATCTGATGGATTGCTTAAGTGGAGAAAAATTCTTTTCAAAGATTGATTTGAAAAGCGGTTATCATCAAATCCGCATGAGAGAAGGTGATGAATGGAAGACAACCTTCAAGACTAACGAAGGGTTGTATGAATGGCTTGTTATGCCGTTTGGTTTAACGAACGCGCCAAGTACCTTCATGAGGTTGATGAACGAAGTCCTGAAGGAATTCATCGAAAAATTTGTCATTGTGTATCTGGATGACATACTGATCTTTAGTAAAACAGAGGCAGAGCATATAAAACACTTAGCTACAGTGATGAAGAGATTACAGCAAGAGAAATTGTTGATAAACATGAAGAAATCCTCATTCATGAAGACAACACTCATCTATTTGGGTTTTGTTATTTCTGCAGATAAATTGAGGATGGATCCGGATAAGGTGGAGGTGATAAAAAATTGGCCATCACCAAAGAGCATATTTGAGGTGAGAATTTTTCACGGATTAGCTTGTTTCTACTGAAAATTCATCAGGAATTTCAGTGGAATTAGTGCACCGATGATGGACACAGTGAAGAAGAGACACAAATATTTTCACTGGATAGAAGAGGCTGAGAAGAGTTTTAATCTGTTGAAGAGGAAAATCACGGAACAACCAATTCTGGTGTTGACTGACTTCCAAAAGACATTTCAAGTGAAATGCGATGCAAGTGGATTTGCAATAGGGGCAGTCTTGAGTCAAGAAGACAGGCCGATAGCATACTTCAGCGAGAAGATGAATGAAGCGAAGGTGAAATACTCCACGTATGACAAGGAGTTTTATGCTATTATTCAGGCATTAAATAAATGGAGACATTACTTGATCCCGAAGGAGTTTGTCTTATACAGTGACAATCATGCACTGCAGTTTGTGACTCAACAAGAAAAGTTGAATCAAAGACATGTAAAATGGGTTGAATACATGCAGAACTTTACTTTTGTAATTAAGCATATATCTGGAACTGCTAACAAGGTTGCTGATGCTTTGAGCAGGAAATGTTTGCTGTTGCAGGAGTTCAGAGTCAAAACATTGGGTTTTGATGATCTCAGGAACATGTACAGAGATGATCCAGTTTTTAAGGAGGCGTATGAAGCAGCTGAGAATCAAATTCTCAGGGACAGAAGTCAATGGACAAAATACATGATCCAAGAAGGATTAATGTTTAAAGGTAATCAACTTTGTATTCCAAAATGCTCCATGAGGGAGAATTTGCTGAAGGAGAAACATAGTGGAGGATTGGCCGGACATTTCGGTCACGACAAGACATTCGCCAAATTGAATGAGTCATATTTTTGGCCGGGAATGCGAGCAGATGTCAAGAGATTCGTGGACAGATGCATAATTTGCCAGCATTCGAAGGGAAAGAGACAGAATGCAGGATTTTATCAACCATTTCCCATACCTGAGAGACCATGGGATGCAATCAACATGGATTTCATATTGGGGTTGCCAAGAACACAAAGAGGGTTTGACTCAATCTTTGTGGTAGTGGATAGATTTTCCAAAATGGCACACTTCATACCATGTCAGAAAACCAGTGACGCAAACTCACATTGCGAATCTGTTTTTCAAAGAAGTCATTCGACTTCATGGCTTACCAAGGAGCATAGTTTCGGATCGAGACACTAAGTTCATGGGACACTTCTGGAGAACCTTATGGAAAAAGCTGGGAACAAATTTATCATTCAGTTCAACTTCATCCTTAGACGGATGAGCAGGCAGAAGTCGTGAACAAGAGTCTAGGAGACTTGCTGAGAAGCATGGTGACAGAACACCACAACCAGTGGGACAACATATTACCACAGGAAGAATTTGCTTATAATGATTCAATCAATAGAAGCACAGGACAAAGTCCATTTAAAATTGTTTATGGCATGCAGCTGAGAGGAATTTCTGAACTGAGGGATTTAGAACTGATTGCGACTAGGAGTGCTAGTGCAGAAGATTTCGCAGAGGCGATGAAAGAACTTCACAGCTAGGTGAAGGAGCGTTTACAGAACTCGAGCCAAGAGTATAAGTGTAGGGTATATCAACACAGGAGACAACTTCAATTTGAGGTTGGTGATTTGATTCTGGCACATCTGAGAAAGGAAAGGTTCTCGAAGGGGACATATAACAAACTAAAGATGAAGAAGATCGGACCATGTAAGGTCTTGAAGAAATTTGGGGCAAATGCTTATGAGATTGAATTACCCGATGGGATCGGAATTTCTCTGATATTCAATATCTCAGATTTGTACCCATACAAAGCTGAAGAAATAGGAACAATTGATGAACAACCAGAGGTCCAATGGACAAAGTAGATGCCTGTTGCAGAGAAGTCACAGATGGAGAGCATACTAGACAAAAGAATTAGCAAGAAGACCAGAAGAAAACAATACTTTGAATACTTGGTCAAGTGGAATGGACATCCAGTTGACGATGCCAGCTGGGAGAATGAAGCAAAGATTCAGAAGCATGGACAGACCGTGCGAGAGCTCATGGACAGGAGCCCATGAAAATTTTCAAGTAAGGGAGTATGATGCAGGAGCATCGCCAACGTCAAGCAAGCGTGGGGAAAGTGCCAACGCATTTTGGACACATGATAAATTGTTTTAAAAACTTTTGAAGTTAATGCGCCAATCTTAAATGAGATAATTAAGAAGGAACGCACTGGTAATATTGTAAAGGACCTTGAGCTATTCGCTCTCGTCCATAGTAGGTAGAAGGCATTTATGATAGTTAATGCAAGTAGATAGAAATTAATGCGTAGATTAGACAGTTTTAGAATGGAAGAGGGAAACATGATATAGACACCGTCATTGTGTAATTGTAACATAGAAGGAAGAGGATTCCAGCCAATTGAGAGCATATAGTGAAGAACATTACCAAGAGAAGAGCATACAAAGCTGGAACAGAGAAACTGTGTTTGAAGAACACCCATGTACAAAGATTTGAGTTAATAGAAGAAGTCTTAATTCAGACTCATGGCGTTGTATTTGTTTCTTGTATGTGTATGCTGAATGGTATGTTCATGGTTTTACTCTTTCTGTTATACATTTTCTTTTTAGGCTGTGTATGAATGATTTTCAGGATTATGTTTGAAGTCTGAGAGAGAAAGAGTTAGGAAATGAGTTTCAATTCTTTCTCTATCTGAGCGAGAGTTCCTGCAAGGAGTGCAGTTGAATTGTTCGCAAGGAGTGCGTTGACAAAATGGTTCAGAGGTTTTGTCTCTGAAAGTTCAGATAGGTTATCTTTTGTTCTCATTTCCTCAAGGGTGCAGTTAGGCCCAGGAGCCATGCAAGGTGTGCACAGACTAAGCTTGAATCTAGGGTGAAACCTGAGATACCATTGAAGGACTGCTACTGCAAGGAGTGCACAGAGTCGAAAGGTGTTCAACACTGAAGTGTTTGAAGGTTTTCCACAAGGAGTGCATGCAGGAGTTTCTTGAAAGACTCAAAGTTGGGGAAAACCTTAGAAGGATTCGAACCTACGAAGTCGTCGAAGGGAAGAGATGGACGGTCAAAATTCTCTGTAGAGAATTTGTGAAAATCACCGTTAGCCGTCCGATCTGACAGAGAAGTGAGGAGGTTACGACTGTTTCTAGGGTTCAAGCTTAAGAGATCGTCAGCCGTCGGATCCTCATCTAGATACCCATCAGTCATGGGATTTGACAGGAGTTGCACGAGGGTTAAACTCTCGCAAGCAGAGTGAAGGTCCCGAAAGACGTCGGGATATCAGGACTTCGGAATTCGGGGTATCGGAAATCTTGAGGACAGGAGATCGGGTCACTTCATAGTGGAAACCCTGATCTTGATCTGGACCGTCCATCTGTTGAGACACGTGGCAAAGATCAAGAACCTATCGGTATTTCGGCCACCGGGGTTTTGAGTTGACAGAGGAACTGCGACATCGGGAATCGCAAGTCGCAAAATCCCGACACTGAATCAGAGCCATCCATCAGTTGGGATACGTGGTGGAGATCGGGAGCCATCGACATATCTGGATTCGGCATTTCGCGAATCCTGAAGACAAGATGCCTGGAGCATTTGTTTTCATGAAATCGCGAAATGACCGAGGACCGTCCATCGTAGGAGGACGCGTGGCGACGATCAAGAGTCCATCGACATTTCGGGATTCAGAGTTTCGTAGATCCCGAAGACAGGAAGCACACATATTTCAGAACTGTGAAGTCCGAAACCCCGAAAAGGAGGAAAGTTCCATTGTGGGGCCAGCTGACATCATTTCATCATATAGGAGATCGGGAATCGAAAATTCGGGAGTTTCGAGGGAAAGAACCCATAAACATTTGATTTCTCGAGATTGCGAAGCGACGAGGACCGTCCATCTTGAGGGGGACACGTGGCAACAATCTAGGAGTTTGGGGAAAATCCCAAAAGGCAAGGTCATTTCGACACTTCGGGAATCGGCAATTCGGGAGTCGAGAGACCAAGAGGTCGGGCGCTTGAGTCGCGAAAACCCGATAGGGATTGCGGTCATATAAGGGAAGGTCATGTGGACCAAAGATATAGCCTAGGGGGTTAAGCGAAGTTAAAGTCGTTTAGGCAAATCGACATATAGGAGATTGAGGGATCAAAAATATTGGGGTTCTCGACAACGGGAATTGTGAAACCCCGAAACCTAAAATCTCTGTCGGGAAGAGACCAGGTATGCGTAGAAGCTGTGACAGGGGAAAATGAAGGACCTGTGAATTGGGTTTTTAACAGAGATTCTAGTGAGGAATCGAAAGAGCCACTTCGGCTCGAAGGTGAAGTTAGAATGATCTGTTAAGACCGGGAGGTCAGCGCAGAGGCTCTGCCGAGGTAGAGGTGGCGTCTGCGTCATCTGCTCATAGTCGATTCTTTGTATCCATTCCTCATCCTTGAGTTCCAGGATTATGGCTTCTAGGAGTGCTCCTGACACATCCATTTCTATGCAGATCCTTGCATATGATGTATATCTCCCTTTTAGGGTTGCTTCTGATGTCTTGACATATTTTCCCAGCTTGTTTTCGATTGCTTCGAAGGTGGACAAAAGCTAGTAGTCTAGCGGTAGGGAGTAAAACCTCAGCCAAAATGGGACATTTTTGAAGGTTTCTTTCTCTGGGGAGAAGTTTTCCTTCCACGGTCGCATGTACAAACCGACTGAGGTGTGGAAGTATGCCCCCCCCTCAAAGACTTTATCTCTATCCTCCAGGTTCATAAAGACTCCTGTGAATAAACCTTTCAAGCCCAAGTGGAGTTCCACTTCTCCACTTGGCTTCCATTGATATTTTATCCAGTTGCACAACATTCTTTCCGTGGGCCACAACCCCATGAATTTACAAATTAGTGCATGCATCTTCATCTGGTCCCGATAGAGTTGCGTTTGTGGGTCTTCCAGTATAACCCTTGGTATCATTGTGGTTTTAGGTTTACATGGGTTGCGCCCATTTGTTGCACCGAGGTTTGCTGGTTCCCACACTTCCTTTTGGGCTTCTCTGACTTCCTCCCCCATGCGATCCCTTTTTTCCTGGTTGCTCTCCTGGTTCTTTTCCAATCCTGATCCCGAGGTGCTTATCAATGGTTATTTGAACGAACACCCCGTGGGCCTTTCCCCCTGTCCACCACTACCTGCTTGTATGAAGGGGTTCCACTCCCACCCTCTTTGATAACCATTCTGTGCATTGTTGAGACCACTACTGTCAAACCCTAGCTTGCAAAGTTATGAGTTCTTTACAGTCAAACCTTTATACCATTACTGAGATAATTCTTTGAACTTAATTTTTCTTATAAAATTTACTAAAGAAGTTCAACCCATAAATGTGAATGGAAGTGATCATGTATTATTAAATGCTTGGTTGGAGCGACTATGAATAAACTATGAATTGGTATTGACTTTTATTGGAGAAATGGTTCACATATAGTAAATTATAAAGAGGAATGAAGTTTTGGTATTGACTTTTATTTGATAAATGGTTCACATAGTAAATTATAAAGAGGAATGAAGTTTTAGTTGAGAAATGAAGTTAACCACTCTGCATTATTTTTAATATATATATATTTTTGTTTGTTAATTTGTCCGGACCTTCTTGGCAGCGAGATTAACCTTTGGATTGGGAAACCGTGACTCAAGGGCATCTAAGCCATCAAAATCACCCGGGGATCACACCCAGCCTGAGCCACACCAACCCTTAACATGGTTGGATTTTTTGTTCCCGCAGGTTTCGAACCGGTGACTTTTCAACACGGAGTGGCTTAACAACACACTCCGTCACCGACTGTCCTACACCTCGGGGACAAGTGACCATT
>ML841149.1:0-22159 GCA_009831015.1 Picea engelmannii
AGTCATATTTACATCAAACACTATTGGGTCCATTACCCAAACCTTTGTGCTACAGGTCTTTCTTCAAGGGTTGACATCAATGACAACCAACCTTAATCAACAATGATTCCTTCCTTTGAGTACTTCTGCATAACTCTTTCTATTTTCTTCATTCTTCTTTTCTAGAAACCTAGAGTGCTTCTGTTCATTCTCTATAACTGATGTGGATGTTTTTGTCTCTTCAACGTCCTTGTTTATCTTGACGATTTTAATTCTCAATGTGAAAACTTCTTCTTCAAGCTTCTCAACCTCTTCTTCTTTCTTCATTATCTGAGACTTCCTGACTTCTTCTATTCTTTTGCTTCTTCAAGATGAATTTTCAATATGATTATTTCTTCTTCAAGTCCTTTCTCTTCTTGACCAAACTCTGCCTCAAGCTGGTTTAGATCATTATTTATTTCCTTAATATGATCTGTCAACATCTTCTCTCTCATTTATACTTCTTCCTTTTGTGCTTCTATGTTGGCTTCCAAGTACTTCTTTTGATATTCAAGATTTTCTTCGATATTTATGGCTTCTTCTAGCTGAGTTCTTAAGTTATCGATGACCTATTGGGCTTCTTATAAATTGGGAACACTTTCCATTTGTTTCATCAATTATTTCTTGAGTGACTTGTTTTCTTCTCTTAGTTCATCTAAAGCACTAATCAATTCTTCTTCATAATTGTTTTCCTTTTCGATTAGTTTTTCTGTCTCATTTCCTTCATGGCATTCTATTTCAAGATGTCCACGTTTTTCACAATTAAATCAAAACAACATACCTCTGGTGATTATGCACTCTTCATCTTCTAAATCTGTTTGACATGGTGAACTTAATTCTTCTTGATCGGTATCTGCATCTTCTTGGGCATTTTTTGAATCTGCGATGGGTGAATAATATATGTTATGTAATTTATCTCAAAGTTCTTTGGTTGATGAACATTTACCAACCTTTTCTCTTATCGTATTAGGTAATCCTTCCCAGATGAAATCCATTACTATTTTGTTGTTCTTCTTCAATTCCTTCTTGGCTGCAGTCTTTTCCCTTTTTGAACTATCATATCCTGTAACAACTAATAGCCAAATATAATGTCCCTATGCCTGCAAAAATAATTTTTTCCTTCTGCTCCACATCTCATAATTAAAACCATTCTGACCATTAAACATTGGTAGTCCATTCTCAGAATAATCCATGATATCCTTCCAGTTGTTAAACTATTTCCTGAAGGAACCGAATTTGATACCAATTGTTGGATTACTGAGAGGGGGGGTGAATCAATAATAGAGAAATTTAATCATTTTTCACCATAAAATGCAAGTGTTATATCAATGTATAATTATCATCCAATAGTTTCAAAGTAAATAAAAATGAACAAATGAGAAATGACAGACATACACAGTACACCAGTGTTTTATGTGGAAACCCAAAGGGGGAGAAAACCACATAATGATTTTTCTTATATGTATTTAAGGATTACAATCATTGGAAGCACCAACTTCCTTTGTTTTCCAGCTGCAACTAGAAGGAGGCTCCAACCCCCTAGTTTCTCAAGATAAAACATGAGGGAATATCCAACTCCCCAATTCTCTGGCTACAACCAGAAGGAGGCTATAACCCCCTATGTTCTCTGGATACAACTGTAAGGTGGCTACAACCACCTGTCCTTGACCCGTCCAATCTCCTTGACGTAGAAGTAGAATGATGGAACCACTGTCACACTATCACTATGGGATATACCACTGTAACAACCTGTACCAATCGACCTGTAATCAACCCGTACCATAAACAAGTGCATCAAACATGAACCAACTTGTACCTCAACCTATACCATGAACCAGTGCATCAACCATGCACCAAACCTGTATGAATAACCTATCACAACAACCTATCCAAAAAAATTATCACAACAACCTATCTCATCAATATTATCAACCAAATCCGATCTACTCATCAAGATCAATCACCAAGACAACTCTCAAATATGTGCATCAACCAATCATGACACAACAACTCATAATCATCACCAAGATCAATATGTGCTTCTAATAATATACCAATACAAGTATTCTACATCATCCATAAGCCACGTGTCAACAATACTACTAAAAAGTTCCTCCAACCATCTACCAAGTATGTACCAATCATGTATCAACTACTCATCAACTATGACTCATCAAGATGTACCAACATAATCAACTATACAACTCATGTATGTGCCAACTCATCAACTACTTGTCTCAACCATGTACCTCAACCAAAATTCCTAATCAATTTCATCATCCAAATCTGATTTGTAACTCTGTAATAGACCTGGTGTATATGATCACATACCTACAAACCTTCCTTAACTTTAACAACAAGAGACTAGAATTTTCATCAAACTTTATTTTAGTCTCACATGACTAGTTTTGGATTAATCAACAACCCTAACTTGAAATAATCATAACTATGTACATGTAATGAATAAAAATCTAAAAATAGTACACAATGTTCTTCAATGTGTTTTATGCAATGCTTCCAGGTGTTACTACTTGGAACCTCTCATAAAAGGAGTTATAGAAAAAATGGCATACCTTGTTGAATTCTGGATTATTCTAGAGAGCGAACTTGTAGAGCGTGATCCACACGGAATATTTGTTGTATGGATCTGAAAATTGTACACAAAATACTACATAATGTACTCTAACCAACACATTTGGTCTTACATAATTTGGATTTGTTATGAAGAATTTATGACGTTTTTACCCGAAACACTTATTTTAGATTAGTTCCAGGACTAGCCACAAACCCTATTTTCCACAGAGTGTAACTCCAAAAATACAATGACCCACAAGATGAAATATGTATCACAGATACTTGGATATGTTTCCTCAATGGCCTCCTAATTTTACTATCTGAATCATTCTAGAAAAAAATATATTTCAAAAATGATGAGATGACCTGTAAATAACATACCTTAGAAAACATCATCAAAAGAATTTATCCTCCCTTGAATTTCGACCTTATTTACTTCACCTTCCCTATGAAATTCAACTTAGATATGATTTTCTTACCTCATTCAGCTGTAGATATTCAATATTCTCAAGTGTGATTAAAATGAGAGAGTCTTTCCTCTTATTTATATTTTCATGTAGCTTCCTCAAGGAGTTACCTTTTAACCATCTTAACCCACTTTCCTTATTTTAGGGTTAGCCCATTTCTAACCACTTGTCTAGTTAGTAATTTCTCCATTAACTTTATTATTTAAACAATTTATTTTGTATCCAAATTTACTTATAATACACTCATCACTTCACTTTACCTCAAGGGGTTACCTTCTAACCATCTTAAACAACTTTCCTTATTTTAGGGCTAACCCACTTCTAACCACTTGTCCACCTAGTAATTTCTCCATTAACTTTATTATTTAAATAATTATTTTGTATTCACTTTGACTTATATTACATTCATCACTTCACTTTGTTATTTACCTTCTAAAATCTTTTAAACCACTTTGACTACTTTTACCTTTTAGGGCTTCTAGATGACTCATGAGGGTTCTCCAACTTCACATGGCCATAACTCTCTAACTGTGAGGATTTATGTGACGTTACACATACCATCGGAAATGGAATGACATGTAATATCCATATAGAATATTCTTACCTGAAAATATATCAAAACTCATACCATTATCTATCAAACAAACTTGGGTCCATTAGCCACACCTAGGTTCTCCAACTTCACATGCCCATAACTCTCTAATCGTGAGGAGTTATGTGACACTCCACATACCACTAGAAATGGCATGGCATGTAATACCCATAAGAATATTATTACCTTAAAATATATTAAAACTCATACCATTACACATCAAACAAACTTGGGTCCATTACCCAAACCTTTGTGCTACCGAAATTCGCTACCAGACTTTCTCCAAGGGTTGACATCAATTTACAATATAAATCTCCAATGGTTGACATCAATGAAAACCAACTATCCATACCAACTGTCCATCAACCTAAGCCAAATATCTGATATAATATTCTTACCTTCAAATATATTAAAGCTCATACCATTATACATCAAACAAACTTGGGTCCATTACCCAAACCTTTGTTCTACCAGAATTCTCTACCGAAATTTCTTCAAGGGTTGACATCAATGAAAACCAACCCAAATAATGAACAATATCCCCCTTTGGCATTGATGGAAACACTCTAATGCAATACTAAAGTCATATCACTCATGATCCCCCTGTGACCATCACTCCCCCTGGAACCATGCCTATGTGCTATGCATTTGATAAATCTCTCCCCCTTTGTCATCAATGTAAAAGGTATATTTCCATCCAGGGTTGCTCCCCTTAACTAAACTATCCTTGGGGATACTCTCCCTGACTCAACTCTTCCTGAAACTGATCTCCCAACTTGAATTGTCCTCTTTATGGTGCTTCCTCATGTACATCTAAGACATATACGATAAGCATTCAAAAACATTCATTTTGGAGTAGAAATTACTCCGAGTCTCTGGTGAAGATACTCAAAGGCTTCTCGTGGAAGTGGTTTTGTAAATATGTCTGCCACTTATTCTTTTGTTCCCACATATTCAACTCTGATGTTCTTCTCTCCAACTTGTTCCCGTAGAAAGTGATACTTGATTGGAATGTGCTTCATCTTGGAGTGCATCACCAGGTTCTTTGATATATTGATGGTGCTTATATTATTGCAATAGATTGGAATGGGCTCATCATACTAAACCTGTATATCCATCATAATTTTTTTCATCCATAGAAACTGTGTACAACATGATATTGTTGTAATATACTTTGCTTCAATTGTAGATAAAGATATTGATGATTGTTTGTTGCTTATCCAAGATACTAAACACTCATCCAAGTAGAACGTTTCTCCACTGGTGCTTTGTTGGTCATCAATGCAACCTTCCCAATCTGCATTTGTTTTGGAGATAAGTGATAGATTCTTTCATTTTGGATACCATAATCCAATATCTTTTGTTCCTTTGAGATATCTGAAAATCCTTTTCACTGCTAAGACATGTGATTCCTTTGGGGTTGCTTGAAATCGTGCCACTTATCCAATTTCATGCCTTACATATGGTCTGGATGTTGTCACATATAGTAAGACACCAATCATTTACCTGTATTTCCTCTGGTCTGTAGACTTTGAATCATTATCTTTTCTCAACTTGCAACTGGTTTGCATAGGAGTGGTAACTAGTTTGCAATCTTCCATTCTTAACTTCTTTAGCATTTCTCTGATATACTTAGTTTGAGAAATAAAAATTCCTTGGTTTCTTTGACATATATGAAGACCCATAAAGAAGGATAGTTCTCCGAGTAATGACATTTCAAATTCATTCTGCATATCCTTTGCAAATTGTTGGCTTAACCTATCATCATTACTTCCAAAAATAACATCATCAACATAAACTTCAATTAATAAAATACTATCTTGAGTTACCTTGATGTAGAGGTTGATGTTTGCACTTCCTTATCTGAAACTTTCATGTTGTAGATATTTATCCAATCTAGAGTACCATGATTTAGGAGCCTGTTTTATACCATACAAGGCCTTCTTCAATTTACACACATAATATGCATTCTTTGAAAAATGAAATCCTTGTGGTTGTTCGATGTAGACTTATTCTTCAAGTTCCCCATTCATAAAAGTTGATTTCATGTCCATCTGATACACTTTAATATTCTTGGAGCATGCATAAGTTAAAATCAATCGAATTGCTTCCATTCTAGCAACTGGGGAAAATGTCTCTTCAAATTCGATTCCTTCAACATGTGTGTATCCTTTAAATACCAATCTAGTTTTTTCCCTTGTAACCTATCCATATTCATTCAATTTATTTCTGAAAACCCACTTTGTGCCAATCACATTCTTATTCTTTGGTCTTGGAACCAATTCCCAAGTGTCATTATTCTCTATTTGATCCAATTCTTCATCCATGGCCTTATTCCAGAATTCATCCCTGATGGACTCTTCAAAACTTTTTGGTTTAATCGTAGATAAGAGTGTTAGGTGTGTTTGTTCTGGTGAACAGATTCTTCTTCTAGTCTCAACTCCTGCATCCTTGTTTCTGATAATCCGATCTGAAGGATGATTCTTCTGTACTCATTTTCTAGGTGTCTTTGGAGGCACTTGTTGAACTTTCTCTTCTACTTGTGTCTGATCCTCTTCATATTCCCCTTATACTTGTTGTTCATATTCTTCTTTTTCTTCATAAATTTGTTCCATTGATTTGTTTTCTTCTTCCTTTAATTCTCGTCCACTGGTTTCATCAATTATTTCATTGATTCTTTCCACAACTTTGTTCAACCTCAGATTGTAACACTTGTATGATTTCCTTGTACTTGAGTAACCAACAATTACTCCTTTGTCCACACAAGAATCAAACTTTCCCATTTTGCCATCTTCTCTTTTGATGTAGCATTTGCTTCCAAATACTCTGAAGTGCTTCACATTTGCTGGTCTTTATTTCCATATCTCATAGGGAGTTTTTTCATTGTTGTTTCTGAGCATTACTCTATTTTGAATGTGAATTGTTGTATGCACTGCATGTGTCCAAAAAATATCTGTCAATTTGGAATCCATTATCATTGTTCGAACCATTTCTTGTACTGTCCTATTCTTTCTTTCAACAACTCCATTCTGTTGAGGTGTCATAGCAATGGAGAATTGCATTTTTATTCCATGCCTGCTACAATAGTCCATAAATTACTTTGAAGTGAACTCTCCTCCACTATCATATCTCAAACGATTTTTGAATCCATTTCATTTTCAACCATCTCCTTGTAGATCTTGAAGTTTTCAAAAGCTTCTGACTTATCCCTGAGAAATAAAACTGCAGTCATTCTTGTATAATCATCAAATAATAACATAAAGTATTTCTCACCTTTTAAACCCTTTGTTGTAGTTGGTCCAAATAGATCGGTATGCACAATTTCCAGTGGTCTTGTCATTGAATATTCTTTTGATTTGAACCTGGTCTTTGTTTTATTTCCTTGTTGGCAATGCTTTCATAAAGTGTTGGTTGGTTTCGTGATCTAGTGCATTCCTCTAACTGCTTCCTTTGTCTCTGAACCACTCTCTGAACTAATACATGAATCCATGCTCTCGTCCATTGTCATATATCTATCCAAAACTGCTAATTTGTTTTACGAATCCATCTCTGTCCATATTTTCCAATACTCTATTGCACAACTGCCCATAATGTTGACCCATTTATCACTATACTATCATGAAGTCCTCACTACTACAACTAATTAATCTATCAAAATGTACTTCTGCTAACTGAATTCTCTAGATTTGTCTACTCAAACTCTGCAAGCTGCTCGAATGATGGTTCTTTGGTCATTCACAACTATCGCATAGACTCCTCCTGTCTAATATTCATATTACCTGGGAGTCTCTAAGCCAGATGGATCAGAACAATTCCCACTCTGATGTGTATTCATCATCATCTTCATTGGTAGATTCATCATCTCTCTAAGCTCTGACTTCTTTCTTTCTATCTGTGGATTCATCTTTTACTACAATTCTTGAAAGTACAATCTCTTGAACTTGTTCCTTATTTACCTATCCTTCTTTTCTTTCAGTTATTTTCCAACCTTTTTGTATCTGACGTCCTTCTTTTTCTCTGTAGAATTTTCTTCATCTCGTTTTATTACCAATCTTGCGATCTCTGGGACCTAGTCTTTGTTCACCTGTTCGTCATGTTTTCTTATCCATACTTTCTTGTATTTGATATCAGTGTTCTCTTTCATGGAAGTATCGATCATGCTTCTACTATCACTAGCTATGTGTTCATAGTTATGGAATTTGTAACATTCGATATTACGTGGGGCCACATAGGAACCTTGAAAATTTCTTTTATAATCCCTGCAATCTGCAACCTTATGTCCAAAATTAGTACAATAAAAGCAATGACCGTAAAATAAATTTGCATACCTGGAAGTGAATGATCTTGTTTGTGGTGTAGTCCTTATGAATTTATTCCTTAACTGATCATGATCATGATTGAAGCTTCTTTGTGGATTGAAAATGGATGGTCTTCTTGAAGATGTATCTTCAATAGTTTTCTTAGATTCTGGTTGACCATGATTCCTTCGTTTGAGTACTTCTACATAACTCTTTATATTTTCACCATTCTTCTTTTTTAGCAACCTAGAGTGATTCTCTTCATTCTCTATAAATGATCTGGATGTTTTTGTCTCTTCAACGTTCTTGCTCAGCTTGATGATTTTACTTCTCAATGTGACAACTTCTTCTTCAAGCTTCTCAACCTCTTCTTCTTTCTTTAATATTTGAGACTTCATGACTTATTCTGTTCTCTTCTCTTTTTCAAGCTCAATTTTTAATGTGATTATTTATTATTCAAGTACTTTCTCTTCTTGACCAAACTCTGAGTCAAGTTGGTTTAGATCGTTAGTTCTTTCCTTGAGATGATTTGTCAATATATTCTCTCTCATTTCTGCTTCTTCCTTTTGTGAGCTATGTTGGATTCCAAATACTGTTTTTTATCTTTATAGTTTTCTTCGATCTTTCTGGCTTATTCTAGCTGAGTTCTTAAGTTGTTGATGGCCTGTTGGGCTTCTTAAAAAATGTGAGCACTTTCCTTTTGTTTCATCAATTCCTTCTTGAGTGACTTTTTTTCTTCTCTTTCTTTTCTTAGTTCATCATAGAAATATCATCAATCAACTATTCAATTTTCTCAAGTGTAATTAAAATGAGAGACCCTTGCCTCTTATTTATACTTTTATGTAACTTCCTCAAGGGGTTACCTTTTAACCATCTTAAACCACTTTCCTTATTTTAGGGCTAACCCACTTCTAACCACTTGTCCACTTAGTAATTTCTCCATTGATTTTATTATTTAAATAATTTATTTTGTATCTACTTTGACTTATAGTACACTCATCACTTCACTTTATTATTTAAATAATTTCTTCTTTACAACCACTTTGACTACTTTGACCTTTTGGGGCTTCTAGATGACTCATGAGGGTTCTCAAACTTCACATAGCCATAACTCTCTAACTGTGAGGAGTTATGTGATGTTCCACATTCCAATGGAAATGGAATGACATGTACTATCAATATATAATAGTATTACCTTAAAATATATTAAAACTCATACCATTATACATAAAACAAACTTGATTCCATTACCCAAACCTTTGTGCTACCAGAATTTCTTCAAGGGTTGACATCAATGACAACCAACCCAAATAATCAACAAGAGGAACATGAAGAAGATAATGAAGTTCCTAAAGTTCTAGAGGAAGTATTTGCAAAGGATCATGACATGGTAGAACCTCTAAAACTAGCTAAGATGCCTTCTCGCAAGAGAAGACCAATTTGGGCACAAGATCTTATGAGAGATTCATAAAGAATTGGTTCCCTAGAGAAATATTTGAAGGAAAGTAAGATTTCGAAGTCGTATTCCAGCTACGTGGCATGATTGTGTGACATAATGGATGCAAAACCTTCCAGTTATGAAGAGGCTGAAAAAAATCAAGTATGGAAAGATTCCATTGCAGAGGAATACCAGTCCATTATGATGTCTGAGATGTGGTTTCCAGACGAAAGGAAAAATATATTTTGAGTTCAAAATGGATCTACAAGATGAAATATGTAGTTGATGGCAGTATTAAAAAATATAAGGCAAGATTTGTGGCTCGAGGTTTCTCTCAGAAGGAAGGGATTGACTATGAAGAAACTTTTTCTCTCATAGCAATATATACCCCGATCAAGACTATACTTCTAGATATTGTTTCATTCTTGGCTCTAGTATGGTCTCGTGGAACAGTAGAAAGCATTCATGTGTGGCACTCAGTACGGCTAAAATTGAGTATGTGGCAGCATGTGCAACAAGCAGAGAAGAAGTATGGCTTCAAAAGATTATGTCTGGGTTATTTGGTCTTCGACTGGAGGCGACCTGCATTTGGTGTGACAATCAGAGTTGCATGAAGTTTTCAGATAACCCGGTGTTCCATGACAGGTTGAAGCATATCGATATCAAACACTACTATATCAGGGATATGGTACAGAGGGGAGTGTTGAGGAAAAAATATGAATTTATCTTACTCAATCATTTTCAAATCTTGCTTGGCTAAGGAAAGATAATATGGAATATTACCCTATGTTTATAGCCTCAAAATGTGTTTTCCAATCCACAAGTATTAATTACAAGGGCTTAGGATGATGTTTTTAAATAAAATATTATTTCAAAATATAACATTTTATATAATTTTCTGAACATAACAGATTTCAGAAAGTAAATGTGGAGATCGAAAGAAAAAATACCAATTCACAGATTAACACAAATGAGACAGAATAACAATCGCTTTATTTCATTCCAAGAAATCAAAAGAATCGTTCTATTTACAAAAATCACTGTGGGGGCATTGTACCAAGGTCAAACTTAGATATCCCCGATGAAAACCATACAAAAGGACTCTGACAAAAAGTAAAAAATGAACTTTAAAATCTGGATCATCTTGCCACAGATTGCTACCCACTTGACTCTGCACAATATCCTTTATCAGTCATGAAACTCAATTCATAAATAGACAATTCTACACAGACTATCAAAGATAGATCAACACCTTTGAAATAAGCATCTGAATGATATGGTTCACCTTTAAACCTTGATGTCTACAATAGGACCCTGCTGTCATAAAAGAGAGTTAGGATTTTAATGAATTGAAGAATGAATGAAAACTGAACTATCTCAATAAAACTCAAGAGAAAACCTTAGTATGCTTTTTCCTTCTATTCTCCTCTTGTTATTCCTTCTCATTTGGATTTTATGCATTCCAAATTAGTTGAAGTAGTTCAACTACCTCATTTAGTTAAGTTAACTAAAACTCAACTAACTTTTAGTTTAGGGGAAGAGTTAATAATAATAATAATAATAAAGGGTCTTTTTATTAAATAATAACTAGTAGGTGGGACCCCTTGTGACTCCCTTTTATTTCTTAACAAAAATAAACATAATTAGACAATCAATCAAACACATGCCTCCTTGTGTCTCCCACAATTATTTCCACAATTTGAAATTTAAATATTAGAGATATTTCAAATTATATCCAAACATATAAATATCTGCAATATCCAAAAATAGCTTGTTGTCCAAAACTTTCAACAGTCCACTGTCCTCAATAAATCAATTATAAACACATAATCAAAAACTATATTTTCCACTTTGAGAGGAAACTTTTCCTTTGTTGTTGTTGTCTCCTTTTGATTTCCCTGAATTAGAATTCGGTTGGGTGGACCTTGAGGCTTGATCTCACTAATGACATGGGATCAATCATGTCTCAAGTGCATATGGGATGATACTGACTTGGTTGAGTCAATTGAGGGAGAGGAGGTAGCAACAACAACTTTACCTTTGTCATGTACATGGTGGGATTCGGTTTTGAGTCTTTTGCTTGCGTGGGAGGACTGTACAGGTGCGTGTGGAGGGGAAATTTGATAATTTGGGTTTACAGGTGGAGGAGGAGGAGGAGGAGGTAATGAAAATATTGGCCAGCCACAATGGTGGGAGACTTCTACTTGAACAATTTTCTGCCATCCATCATTCTTGGGCACTTCAGGTTGCAAAGATATAAGAGGAGGAACAGGGATACCAGGAATATGTTGGGGTTGGAAGGGAGGCCTCTCTAGTCTAGGATGGACTATCCCTTGCCCAATCCAATTGAAAAATCCAGCTTGAAAGGGTTGGTTTAACTCTTGAGGATCAGCATCAAAATGTATTGAGAACATGGGCCTTCTAGGCCCTCTATTCTAGTTCCCTCTACCCCTATTGTTTCATCCATGACTTCCTCTACTGAAGAAGCTCATCCTGTATGCAACAATTATTAGAAACTAGCTCTTAACATACCATACATGACATTATCTGAATATGAAACAAAGTTTGGCTCAACAATTAACATCAAACCCATGCAATCCAATCCATAAAATTTATTTAATAATTGTTGAATGTGGAAGAGTGAAATAGGGTTCATGGGATATCTGGGGGGATTGTAATATGCAAAAAAGTGATATCATGATAGGGAGTAAGAACATGATTACTGGTTGACAATTCGTTAAATAACTGACTGTGCAACAATACCAAAACATATCAGCTGCCATCTATCTCTGTGTCATTTTTTTATCACTGTCATACTAAGTTTTAATTTAATTTTAGTGAACAGGGCATGCAAAATGAATTTGGGATCATGAGGGGATTTATAATGAGAGAAAAAGTGAGAAAATGAGAGGGAATTATATGGATACTGTTCATAAAATAAATTAAATCAATCAACTATCATAACTCTGTTTTAAATTCAATCCAAAAAGCATCCACTTCCAAGACCAAAAACATTTAATTGTTCCTCAATGGCATACAAATTTCTTGTTTTCTTTGATAAAACAATTTAATTTCACAAAGATCTTCAATCTATACCAATCTGTGCATTTATATAATGACTATGCAAACATTTCCAATTCCACAGTACTACATGCTCTAATGTTGATCTCTCCTTTTAACAAAATAAACAACCATAATAGGCACAAGGATTCCATTTTTTATATCCAATACCCATTGCTGGAAATCAAATAATAATAGACCCAAGATTAACAATCAATAATCAATTGTCATCAAACATAAATCAGGCCCGATTTAATCATACACCGGTTCCTTTTTAAATCTAGATAGAACCAAGGAACGTTTGATGAGTCTACCATACACATAGGTCTTCGACAATGTAATTGACATAATCTTGATTCGACAACAAAATTCAGCCCAAAAAACATAACCCTAATATTGATCTCTGTGTGAATCAATATGTATATACTTCCTTTTAAAACAATCATAATCTGCATGGTGATCCCCATAAGACGTATGAAGAGAACGATATTGACACATGGTATCTCTGTAAAACTTTGACAAAATCATGATCACGCTTGGTGAAACAATCACTCACACGAGTGCCTTCTTAACTTTAAATGTAATCATGATCATTCTAGGATTGAACACAGTAAGAAAGACCATAATTGACTAGAAGGACAACTCTCAGGTTGTAGGTAACCATACTTTTATTTTCTGTTCAAACAAATTCATCACAGAGAGGAAACACAGAGATTCAATCAAGAGATGGTCTATGAAGTGAGAGAGACCGTGCCTTTAAAATTTACACAATCATTAAACCCAAAATATTGACAAACCCCAGAAGGTGCCCAACGAAAGTGGAAGCAAGTCAGACCCCAAGTCGGGCTCTTTAGAATTTAAATGCAGAGAGTTAACGAAATTCTACTTGACTTTAAAAGACACAAAGAGCTCACAGTCTTTTACATCCTCAAGAATTTACCACCGAGAAGCAACCACAGGTAACGAATATAATCTTGAAATAACAGAGAGACATGCTCTTTAAAAACACCATAGTTCTTCAACATATAACTACAATATCTTGACATAACCATAAGAGAATGCCCAAGTGGAAAATAAGGCAATTCGAGCTAAACAACCCAGGCACACACAGATGCCTCTAAAATTTTTTTGCAAAGAGAAATTGAGGGTTAATTTAAACAATGAAGGGTACTCAAAAACACAAAGATACCATGTCTTTTTTCAACACCCAGGAGGTCAATAACTTCTGAAAACAATTGATAGTGAGGCCTCACAACATACAATCATCAGTATAGCACAGACGAGAGGAGCGGGTTTGAAAACGCTTCGTGAAAAAAAATGCTAGAACGAAACTCATATCAATTCGATACATACACATGCCTCTATGAAACATTCTGGGAAAAAAAACATTGGAATATGGAAATATTTTAGTGAAATGACAGTAAATAACAAGCCATACAAACAATAGCTTGGGCCAATCCAAAAGAACCACACCACTGTCGACAATTGCATTGCAACTTGGGTAAATAACCACAACAATGATCGAGAGGAAAATGGTTGACAACAACTGATACCCAGACTGCTGGTTAAAACCCCTCAATAATAAAACTCAAAGAACTCATTGCACCAATTTTACCATTTTCCTCATAGAACCATCACAAAATACCAACCTGACCGAGTCAATACCCAATGCGCAGACTTTACAATCAATAACACCCATTACTTTGCTTAAAAATGCTAACATTTCGCAGTAATCATAGAGAAGCCAAAATACAATATTGACACACAGTTGAAAAATTCAAGAAAACATAGAACCCATGCAATCATGAGTGACCATTTAATTCATAATATAGAGAGTCCATCATGGATGGAAAGAAAAGAGCCATACCTATGAGAAAATCATTTCAATAATGAGTTGGGTTGAGTTTTCCCCTTCAAAACCTGAGATCGCGGAGCTTCCACAATAAGAAGAGCCACAATGAAACTATGCTAGGGTGACAGACTCAAGGGATGTTTGGAGTGACGTGTAGTAAATGCATGTTGCTTCCTCACATGGCCCTATTCAATCTACATACTAGCCAGTCCATCAACCATTAAACTCAACCATATAACCTATGCATAATTTAAATGTCATTATCTATTGTATAGATCCGATGGAATATCCATTGTATAGTGCGCCACCCAAACATGTCTCCACCATACATTAACATTACCATATGTGCCTCCATATAACTCTTAAAAATTGCATAATCCTTTAACCCAAAACACATAGTATAGTAGCTAGGTCCACCATGTCACAAAGGTTTATACATAATATTTTTTCCATATCTTTAGAACTTTTCCATAGTTTTCCCCTTTTGTTTCTATCTAGCTCCCATTTTATTTCTTTTTTTCATAATCATATATATATTAGTAGTCCATTTATGGATTAGTAATCAATGTGTTGGCACAGGGGTAGACCCAGGGTTCAACGTTACAATAGTGCACCAATAAAACCCTAACTACCGGGCCTTTCGGCAACACCTGTGAAGCAGATGAAGTCTCACCCGAGGTAGAGACAAGGGTGGTTGCAGGACTCAGATGTCTGCAACCTTAGCTGGGATGCAGATCTATGATTCAGACACTTAATAGAGCACTTAGTTGTCAACATTCATCAATATTCAGTTCTTAGTAACAATGCAGACAAATCCTAATTACAGAGCATTGTAGTATTTAACCAGATCCAACATCTAATAGCACTTAGCATGAAAGGAACTCATTAGATCCGACAGATTCAAGCACTAATCATACTCACATAGGTTAGATCTAGAATTCATTCACCTTATTAAGCACAAAGCAACAACAGATCTATCTAAAATTCATAAAGCACTAAGCAAATCACACAAAAACACATTAATACATTGCACCAAGCAGAGAAATGCATCATATACGTGGTTCACCCCCACCCTGGGGCTACATCCACCAACTCTTCTTCTCTTCTATTATCTTCTGTCAATCAATTACATGCACAGAGCCTAAAAAACCCTACTCCACCTAGGACAAGACATCTGTGCACTCTACTAGATCCTCCTTCCCTGATATAGGTCACAACACAAAGCCTTCTTACAACTACTTTCACTTATCTCTTCAAGTCCTACACAACATGCACAAAAGCAATCTCTATTCAACACTTAGCACTTTCGATCGCACATATCGCACTTGTAGCTCTCTACTTACTTCACCTAGCTACTTATTTATACATTACAAAGTGGACCTAGGCATGGTTAAACCCATGTTCCGACATTCCCATACCCGTTACATAATCCCAAAACCCAAAAAGGCCTAAAAGGGGGCCGATATCCTGCGATCTATGTTTCATCTTGTGCTCCATCTTCGACAGCCTGTTGAAGTACCAAAAATAGGTCAATTATGAGAAAGTATCCTCAAAACTTGGCTAAGGGCCAATAGGCCCCCAACACTCACCTGTGACTCGTCCCGAGTCACTCTAATCTGGGTAGTTCTGCTTCGAAAGCCTCGAGCTTGGCTCAAGCTGCTTCGACTTGTTGTTGTGCTATGGCCTCTTGTTCTGCAAATTCTTGGATGATTGCCTTGTTCATGGGTCCCTCTAGGCGATGTTCAGTTGCAGTAACAACTTGATCTAGTTCATGTCCTTGGCCTTCTATCTCTGTGAACAGTTGGTAAGCCTCATCCTGTACAGGTTAGATCCTCTGAGTCACTTCCATGACTGTTGGCCTTTGACCAAGTTTTGAGGAACACTTGGTCATATTTGACCATTTTTGGACATCAATACCCTGTCAAAGATCGAGCACCAGGTGAAGCAGAGATCACAGGATCTCAACCCACTTTTGGGGCCCTTTTAGGGTTTTGGGTTAATGTAATGGGAAAGGGATGTCAGCCCATGGGTTTACCCATGTTTAGGCCTATGTTGTAAAGTATAAATAAGTAGCTAGGCAATGTAAGAAGAGTCGATGGCTTAGTGCTAGTAATTAGATCTGTGTGATCGAATGTAAATGATCTGTATATGTTTGTGAGAGGCTTGCAGAGTTGAGTGCACGTGTTGTAAGTGATGAGTGCACAGATTGGAAGAAGGATTTGTGCTAGATCTACTCGGGGAAGGAGGATCTGGTGAGGTGCGCGCAGATCTCCTATCCTATGCAGAGTACAAGTTGAGCTCTGTGCTATGTAATCAGATTGACAAAATCTAATAAAGAAGAATAAGACTTTGTAGACATAGCCCCAGGGTGGGGGTGAACCACGTAAACCTGTGTGTCATGCTTTGTGTTGTTGCTTCCTTGTGTTTTCATTATCTTGCTAAGTGCTATGCCATGATTATATAGATTTGCATATGCTTTGTGATTCACTAGATGTATATGAATAGTATATCTGATGTGTATGAGGATGCTTAGTGCTGATCTACAGGATCCAATATGTTTTGTTGTTGCTAAGCACTGAAATATCTTATATCTGAGAAAGTACTACGACGTTCTGTCTTATCTACGAAGTACAATAAGGGTGAATAATGATGAATGAATGATGCTAAGTGATCTATAAAGGATATAATCACAAATCCATGTCTCAGCTAAGGTTGCAGACACCCGAGTCTTGCAACCACCCTTGCCTCTACCTCGGGTGAGTCTTCATCTGCTTTGCAGGTGTTGCCGAAAGGGTCAATAGTTAGGGCTTTGTTGTTGTGCTCATGAACGTTGAACCTTGGGTCTGCCCTTGTGCCAACAATGAATTTGCTCTGAACAATGTGAACCTGCTGCTGGGCAGTGCGTTTCTCTTGGGATCACTTCATTCTTTCAATAGCTGGCAGGGGCTTCAACTGTGCTTGTATTGTTTCTTCTTGCTGCTTCGCCTCCTAGAGCTGGGACTTCAGTGCCTTCAGTTCTGCATTCTCAGTGAGTTTCTCATAAGTCTGGGCACTGCGATCATTGAGTTTCTTGCATTCTATGGCAAGGGCCTTTATTCTCTCAACTGCACTTCGGGCACTTGCTTCTCTTTGATCTCTTACATCCTACAGAGTGTTGGGTACTGTGTGGAGCTCTAGATATGTTATTATTTGTTGTAGCTATTGGATGACTTCCGCGAGCTTCTCTACTTGATGCTCAACTCGGACCTCTACCTGTGGCTCTAAGCCTGTCACAGAGCGAAGTGCCATGTTGATTGCTTCTTTTACTTCGAGTTTCCCAAGCATCTATTCTTTCTCTTGATGCATCTGTGCTTTCTCTTCATCAAAATTGGCCTGGAGAGCAACCTTCTCCTGTTCTTCAATTTTGCATTGTTCTACAATGTCGCCCTGTACTTGCTTCAAGGTTTGAGTATCTTGTTCTGCTTCTTCTTGTGCGCAACAAAGATGAGCTTCGACCGCATCATCTAATCGACGGAGTTAGGTTGGATCATCCCCCAACTCTAGTTCTCCTAACGACAGGGGCATAGTGGACACTCCGCAGTTGGACTGAAGGGCCTGTTGTACCCCTCGGAACTCGACCTTAATTCTGTCATACATTTTTTTCTTGTTAGCTTCTTGCTTCTCTGTGATTTCCAGTGAGGCGTTGTTTAGCGCTACGATGATGAAATCGAAATCATCGACAGTAAGCACAGTCTTCATCTTGGTCACAATGGATTTCAATTTCTTCTGAGATCAAGGTTTTGGGGGAGAAGACTTCCCCTTCTTCAGGATATCGGTCTCATATGTCATCGGTGTTACTTCTCCTTGCTTCTTCTTATCTCTTGTGCCATTTATTTCTTCTACTTCGTCATCACCCCCTCGGTCAGGTGATACTGAAGAAGTATTTCCTAAGGCAATGCTTAGGTCTTGGACCTCTTTGGTCTTCTTCATTTTGCCGGGTCCGGGTGTATCATGCACGGTTTCTGGGCTGTCAGGGTCAGACATTTCTGCAGGGTCTGCTGGAATGAGGAGGTCTGTCGATCAGTCCTTAGTGATCTCCTCAAGATCCTCTTCCGTGAGATTGTAGTATGCCTGTAGCTGTTCCTTATGTTCATCGACTCGTGATGTAAGGTATATGAATTGTCGATATGTGTAGAACTTCATCAGAGTTCAGAATATCTGTAAAGTGTTCAGAGTCATGCGAGGTTCAACTTCAATGGATCTCTTCAGCTGAAGGTAGTACATATGAAAAAAAATGTTCGACTTCCACTGTTTTTTCATATCACTTGAATACCACAACGTAGTGAACTTCGCAGTGAGCGGCTCAAATGGCTTGATATCCAGGAAGGTTGCACCTTTTGGAATCTCCCAAGAAATAAAGGTGATGAGGATCAGGATCCAGCTAAAGTGGAACTCATAGCCCTGATCCTACGCTTCGCGACAATCTAGTTCAAGATGATTGACTAGGTACTTCGCCTAGTTCATCTATAGACCTTCTACACACTTCCCTGCAAGGTCAACGACGAAGCCTGTGACCTATGTGGGTCTGTTCTTTCATACCAGCTTTCCATCTATTAACTGACATGATAGGTACACTATGACATTCTGGATGGAGGCTACTTTATAGCCTCACGTCCCCTTCTCCACATCGCCATATGTATCCTTGATCTTTTGTGCTAGTGCGTGATCTGTGGATTTTCCTGGATAGAACTCCTACTGATCAGGTCCTTGCATACTCAACCCTATGATCCTATGGATCAGTTTTAGATTGACTATAATACGACGGTCTAGCCATAAATAGCCGCCATGGTAACATGACAGTAGCATCTTGACATAGGCATTGACTTCGTGGTGCCTTCAGAAGTGTGAGATTTTCATGACATTGAGTAGGGTGGACTGCATGAGGTTCATCGTCCACGACTGAGGGATTATATTGGAGTTATTTCCCTTCGTTCTGGTCAGGTATTTAAATGGAGCGACTGTACTATAATTATTGTGATCTCCGAGGTTGAAGTCATTGAACTTAAACGCTGCAATCTTGTCTTGTTGTGCTCGAACTATGCGTATCCCCTTCGGGAGGTACCCAGTAACCATGGTGTACTCAAAATATCTTGGCACACTATCACGACTCACCGTGCCAGCCAAAGGTGAGATGTAGTCAGGTAATATGGATGGGATCAACTTCACATTGGATAATTCATCTCTATTCTTGGTTCTCTTCTCTGCTCTCGGTCGGGATGGCCCTGATCCGTGAGCAGTCAATAGAAAGGCTTGCACTCCTCTCGTCGATGATGCTTGTATACCTGTAGACATCAACATTACTCTTTCATTCATGAGGTCGATGAGAACTTCCTCGACAATATTCTCTGCAGTGCTAAACTCATCCGACATACATGCTTCGGGTTGAAAATATCGGGTTTGAAGAGCAATCTCTCAATGCATTGGGATAGATGGAAAGAGCGCAATGATAATTGTGTGAGAATCAACTAATCCGTGGGCTTAAATTCATGGTTATAAAAATCATTCTCGGTGCATGGCGTGACGGGATAAATAGATAACTTGGCAACGGATCTCTCCAATGGACGAGAAGCCTTCATTAACTCAGTTATGTCCGTTACGATGCGGTCCCAATGGTCTGGTGGTGAGCTGTCTAACCATAAATGCCTTTCTTCCCATTTGGGTTGTCGGTGTAATGGTTATACTATTCCCAACGGCTATATGGCTTCACCATGGTGAAGTGCCATGTGACGTTGTTTTGATATCCTGACAAAGTTACAATTTTGTAAATTTCCCTTCTGCGAAGTTCCTTTTGGAACTTTCTGTAACTTTTCGGTCTTATCTCTCTTCTTACATATTTTTAGGGCCTTCTTTATAGTGAGCTTCGTCTCAGTATCAATGATCTTCGTCTCAACATTCCTTTTTCCATTCTGATTCTTATCTTCTTTCGGCAGAGTAACTTCGCGCTGTTGAGGTTCCTTCCTAGAAATCAAGGGTAATACTTCATCTGTATTTGGAATAGGTACTTCAGTCTTATGTGGGTCTTCTAATGTTCTTCCAACTTTGACATCCAAATCTCTGGTTTGAAATAGCTTCGTTTAGTTCTCATGTTCTTCAATCAAGTGTGCAATCCTCCTAGCCATGAAATCTTTCAAATCTTGCTTCTTTTGTTCTAATAATTTTTATTCTTTCCTTCTAGCCTAATCTTTCTAAATCCAAGGTTTTCCTAGTAACATAGAAAATGGAGCGTTGTCCTCAATAAATTTAACAACTTCAAATTCTTTCTTTTTCGAAGTTCTATTGGCACTCATTGATCCAGATTATTTTCGGCATGAAATGAGATCGGAGATATAATAAAGAAATGCATAGAGATATCACAAATATTCAATAATATAACAGAAATGTATCATAGATGCAACCATAAACACAAATATACAGTAATACACGATTTCTATTAATGAAAGAAATGTACAGAGACTATAAAAATACAGAGTGAAAAACTCGCTAGAATGGTGGTAGCTTATCTCCGAGAAGAGATGTGACGGCTACTCACATTCGCAAGAAGATGATTACAATGAGTCTTTCAAGGCCTTTTTACAATAAGCAGGAATTCCAAAAACCCTAGACATCCAAAACCTAACCCTAGGATATGAAGCACCAAAAGTCATGTGGGCCCTGTTTGGGTAAGTGAGTACATCAACTTCCCGTCGTCGTAACTTTTGCATACAATCTCCGTTTTAGGCATGTGATAGCTCGTTGGAAAGGTATCGTCGAGGAAATTCATTTTGGGGGATGAATTATGCCTTGGGATATCATTAAGAACATAGATCTTGAAAAACCTTCATTTGGGCCCTCAAAATGGCCCCGTAAGTTAAAACCTGCTAAAAATAGTAAATTTCCAAAATTGCCAGAAAACTGTTTTGATCCATTTGGAAAAGGTGGGTGGCCATCGATATCCACCTGGATCAATCCTCCCTCCTTAGGAAGCAATGGTCTCCATTGAGTTGAGTTCCCGGGGGAGAGGGAAAAGTGTTTGTTGAATCTGCATCTTGGTGAGCTGTTTGTCTTGCTGGAGACGTCGCATTGCTCAGTTTATGGAAATGTGTCACGAACCTATTGAGGTTGAGGCTGTTCAACAAGTTGAGATACATGAGAGGATGATGTGCAGAAGGAATATTTTCACTTTTCTGCAGCCTTGTCGACCTGCTTCTATTGGATAGAAGGTGCTTGGGGCAAGGCTATAGTGTCCTTTTGTTCTCCTTTTGAACAGATTGTGAAGAAGCTGAATTTTGCTGTATGAGATACTACCTTGCGACACTTTTTAGGTGGAACAGTAGTCAGAGCTACCTCTGGTATTCTATAGATATGACCCCCCAATGTAACAATGACACTACGGGGTCGAGACTCATAAACACCATGGCATCTCCACATATATGGTTGGCCCAAGAGAACATCACAGACATCCAGTGGGACAACATCACATAATACCTCATCCTTGAAGAGTTGGATTTCGTATGATAATCGACACTATTGGTTGACATGAAGTTCTCGTCCTTGTTGAAGCCACCCGATGTTGTATGGCTGCGGGTGTGGTGTTGTCGACAATCCCAACTATTTGACGACCTCTGATGAGATGAGGTTTTTCTAGCTTCTTCTATCAACAATAAAATGCAGCGGGGTCCCCTTCATCCACATCTGTGAATGAAAAAGTCACTCCCCCTCTTCAGGATCTGTTGGTTCTTCTGGTTTGTTGGCAGCTAATTCATTTTTTTTATGATCCTATAAGCTATCTACACCTATGTCTTACAAACATCAAGTTTTTCGTCGCATTTTTTAAATCGACGA
>ML841149.1:22209-41015 GCA_009831015.1 Picea engelmannii
TATGCTAAAAGAGAGCTCCATAGAGCGCGTGGGCAAAGCAAGATGGAAACATTACAATGCAAGGAGAAAGGACCGGATCACTGTGTTGAGTGGTGAGGATCCTTTCTACCTTTTTTTTTCCGGACATCAATCCAACCAGAGGAGTTGGTAGGCTCAACAGCCTTTACCACCAAAGCCAGGTGGTCTAAGGAAGTGCCATGATCTTGAGCTGCTGAATTCAGTTGTGTTTCTTTGTCGCTGTCCGAGTTGTCTGATTCATGAGGTCGTTTCTGAGTCACTGGGAGTGATGCGGTGATCATGATTGTGTCAATTTTTTCCCATTTTTCGTGAGGTGGGTGCAGGGACTTAGTTGCGGGAGTTGAAATCATGACTTCTGAATCTTCAGGATTTTGTATCGAGGCTGCAGGATGGATTTTTGGGTCGAGAGTTGGCTGCTGAGAGAAAGATGGGGCCTGCGAGGGCAATGAGGAAGGCGAAGGAGTTGGAGCAGCTTTGTGATGTTGTTTTTTGTCGGAGGAAGGGTTCGGGCGGCTTTTGTGAGATTTTGGTCCTTGCCAACCATTGGCTCTTTTCTGTGCTCCAGAAGTTGAGGGAGGGGTGGGGAAAAGAGGGCAAGTTGCCTGGAGGTGCCCTGTTTGCTGACAGGAGCGGCATCTGAAGGCGGTGTTCTCATAATCGACCATCTGTATGAAAGGATCTCCATCACCCCAATCAATGAGAATCCTATCCGGAAGCCCTTGACTGAGGTCAATTTCAACGCAGATGCGGGCGAAGGTGACGAATCCTTTCTCTATTCTGTCTGTGTCTATCTTGATAAATCTACCCAATGCATTGCCCAGGGTAGGTAAAAAGGATGGTGAATAAAAATGCAGGGGTAGATTGGGTAGTCTTACCCAGACCGGTGTAGTCATGGCTATCATGGTCAGTGGGTTGAAATCCGGGAACCATCGCTGCATGGAGAGACCAGATCTGCCCCAGAACCAAGGACCTTGCTCTAGCACGCGTTGACATTCGGCTTCTGTGGAGAAGTTGACGATGAAGAACCCCTTGGAGCAGAAGAACAACTCATGACCCTCCGACCAGGTCTTGTTAGCCCATTCCTTTAGTGCAGGGGCCGAGGGCCAAAGTCCGTTGAAGCGGCAAATGAGGGCTTTGGCCTGATAGATATAGGAAAAGCCATAGACATGGGGGTCTTCGACTTCTGCTGTTGGAGGTTCTGCGCACTGCTCCACAATGAAGGTACCTCCAAAGGGCTCCTTTTCTTTTGAAGCTTCGGCCTTGGGCCCCGAAGGAGCGGAGGTCCCTGATTTCACGGCCTGCTTGTAAGAGCTTGGATGAATGACTGAGGGTGCTCCTCCACGCAACCGAGAGGTGACAGAAATGGTTGCATATTTTATATTTCCGTAGTCCCATAGCAGAGAGCCGTCTGCAAGCTGTCGGCCTTCGAAGATTAGTCGTTGGAGTCCATGCGGAGTCCCTGTAGCTTGGTGGATTTGAGTTTTAAGCTCAAAAACAGAGTATGAATCCTGAACCTGCAAGCAAAGAGAAGATCCTGCAATGGTTTTTATAAAAAGGGGGAAGTTTGCCGTGATCTCGGAGCTGGTCTTGCGGCGGCGGCTAGGGTTTAGTACTCGCTGGTTCGCCTCTGCCCTGCAAAAGACCTCCTCTTCCTTCTCCCCGTTAGGGTTTTGTTTCATTCGCATAGCCCTCTCGCCGTCGCTCAGCGATCTCTTGGGATCTGGCGCGGCTGTCTGGAAAATGGCCGAGGAAGGAGAAACGTATGAGAAAGAGGAAGAAACGGAGCCAGATCCTTCAGATCTAGGCGCCACAGTCACGAGCTGCCGCTGCAAATCGAGGGTAGAGGCGGCCGAACCCTCCAAGTCGCCGGAAGACGACTTTTCATTCCAATCGCCGCTGGTAAGAGCAATAACCCTAGGTTTTGACATGTGACGAGCCAGGCGTCCGGAGACGCCCCAGATCCCTCTGTTCTTCGACCCCCTGACGGCCATGATCATTTTCAATATTCTTCTCTTCAACGTTCTTGCTCAGCTTGATGATTTTACTTTTCAATGTGACAACTTCTTCTTCAAGCTTCTCAACCTCTTCTTCTTTCTTTAATATTTGAGACTTCATGACTTATTCTGTTCTCTTCTCTTTTTCAAGCTCAATTTTTAATGTGATTATTTCTTATTCAAGTACTTTATCTTCTTGACCAAACTCTGAGTCAAGTTGGTTTAGATCGTTAGTTCTTTCCTTGAGATGATTTGTCAATATATTCTCTCTCATTTCTGCTTCTTCCTTTTGTGAGCTTTGTTGGATTCCAAATACTGTTTTTTATCTTTACAGTTTTCTTCGATCTTTCTGGCTTATTCTAGATGAGTTCTTAAGTTGTTGATGGCCTGTTGGGCTTCTTAAAAAATGTGAGCACTTTCCTTTTGTTTCATCAATTCCTTCTTGAGTGACTTTTTTTCTTCTCTTTCTTTTCTTAGTTCATCATAGAAATCTCATCAATCAACTATTCAATTTTCTCAAGTGTAATTAAAATGAGAGACCCTTGCCTCTTATTTATACTTTTATGTAACTTCCTCAAGGGGTTACCTTTTAACCATCTTAAACCACTTTCCTTATTTTAGGGCTAACCCACTTCTAACCACTTGTCCACTTAGTAATTTCTCCATTGATTTTATTATTTAAATAATTTATTTTGTATCTACTTTGACTTATAGTACACTCATCACTTCACTTTATTATTTAAATAATTTCTTCTTTACAACCACTTTGACTACTTTGACCTTTTGGGGCTTCTAGATGACTCATGAGGGTTCTCAAACTTCACATAGCCATAACTCTCTAACTGTGAGGAGTTATGTGATGTTCCACATTCCAATGGAAATGGAATGACATGTACTATCAATATATAATAGTATTACCTTAAAATATATTAAAACTCATACCATTATACATAAAACAAACTTGATTCCATTACCCAAACCTTTGTGCTACCAGAATTTCTTCAAGGGTTGACATCAATGACAACCAACCCAAATAATCAACAAGAGGAACATGAAGAAGATAATGAAGTTCCTAAAGTTCTAGAGGAAGTATTTGCAAAGGATCATGACATGGTAGAACCTCTAAAACTAGCTAAGATGCCTTCTCGCAAGAGAAGACCAATTTGGGCACAAGATCTTATGAGAGATTCATAAAGAATTGGTTCCCTAGAGAAATATTTGAAGGAAAGTAAGATTTCGAAGTCGTATTCCAGCTACGTGGCATGATTGTGTGACATAATGGATGCAAAACCTTCCAGTTATGAAGAGGCTGAAAAAAATCAAGTATGGAAAGATTCCATTGCAGAGGAATACCAGTCCATTATGATGTCTGAGATGTGGTTTCCAGACGAAAGGAAAAATATATTTTGAGTTCAAAATGGATCTACAAGATGAAATATGTAGTTGATGGCAGTATTAAAAAATATAAGGCAAGATTTGTGGCTCGAGGTTTCTCTCAGAAGGAAGGGATTGACTATGAAGAAACTTTTTCTCTCATAGCAATATATACCCCGATCAAGACTATACTTCTAGATATTGTTTCATTCTTGGCTCTAGTATGGTCTCGTGGAACAGTAGAAAGCATTCATGTGTGGCACTCAGTACGGCTAAAATTGAGTATGTGGCAGCATGTGCAACAAGCAGAGAAGAAGTATGGCTTCAAAAGATTATGTCTGGGTTATTTGGTCTTCGACTGGAGGCGACCTGCATTTGGTGTGACAATCAGAGTTGCATGAAGTTTTCAGATAACCCGGTGTTCCATGACAGGTTGAAGCATATCGATATCAAACACTACTATATCAGGGATATGGTACAGAGGGGAGTGTTGAGGAAAAAATATGAATTTATCTTACTCAATCATTTTCAAATCTTGCTTGGCTAAGGAAAGATAATATGGAATATTACCCTATGTTTATAGCCTCAAAATGTGTTTTCCAATCCACAAGTATTAATTACAAGGGCTTAGGATGATGTTTTTAAATAAAATATTATTTCAAAATATAACATTTTATATAATTTTCTGAACATAACAGATTTCAGAAAGTAAATGTGGAGATCGAAAGAAAAAATACCAATTCACAGATTAACACAAATGAGACAGAATAACAATCGCTTTATTTCATTCCAAGAAATCAAAAGAATCGTTCTATTTACAAAAATCACTGTGGGGGCATTGTACCAAGGTCAAACTTAGATATCCCCGATGAAAACCATACAAAAGGACTCTGACAAAAAGTAAAAAATGAACTTTAAAATCTGGATCATCTTGCCACAGATTGCTACCCACTTGACTCTGCACAATATCCTTTATCAGTCATGAAACTCAATTCATAAATAGACAATTCTACACAGACTATCAAAGATAGATCAACACCTTTGAAATAAGCATCTGAATGATATGGTTCACCTTTAAACCTTGATGTCTACAATAGGACCCTGCTGTCATAAAAGAGAGTTAGGATTTTAATGAATTGAAGAATGAATGAAAACTGAACTATCTCAATAAAACTCAAGAGAAAACCTTAGTATGCTTTTTCCTTCTATTCTCCTCTTGTTATTCCTTCTCATTTGGATTTTATGCATTCCAAATTAGTTGAAGTAGTTCAACTACCTCATTTAGTTAAGTTAACTAAAACTCAACTAACTTTTAGTTTAGGGGAAGAGTTAATAATAATAATAATAATAAAGGGTCTTTTTATTAAATAATAACTAGTAGGTGGGACCCCTTGTGACTCCCTTTTATTTCTTAACAAAAATAAACATAATTAGACAATCAATCAAACACATGCCTCCTTGTGTCTCCCACAATTATTTCCACAATTTGAAATTTAAATATTAGAGATATTTCAAATTATATCCAAACATATAAATATCTGCAATATCCAAAAATAGCTTGTTGTCCAAAACTTTCAACAGTCCACTGTCCTCAATAAATCAATTATAAACACATAATCAAAAACTATATTTTCCACTTTGAGAGGAAACTTTTCCTTTGTTGTTGTTGTCTCCTTTTGATTTCCCTGAATTAGAATTCGGTTGGGTGGACCTTGAGGCTTGATCTCACTAATGACATGGGATCAATCATGTCTCAAGTGCATATGGGATGATACTGACTTGGTTGAGTCAATTGAGGGAGAGGAGGTAGCAACAACAACTTTACCTTTGTCATGTACATGGTGGGATTCGGTTTTGAGTCTTTTGCTTGCGTGGGAGGACTGTACAGGTGCGTGTGGAGGGGAAATTTGATAATTTGGGTTTACAGGTGGAGGAGGAGGAGGAGGAGGTAATGAAAATATTGGCCAGCCACAATGGTGGGAGACTTCTACTTGAACAATTTTCTGCCATCCATCATTCTTGGGCACTTCAGGTTGCAAAGATATAAGAGGAGGAACAGGGATACCAGGAATATGTTGGGGTTGGAAGGGAGGCCTCTCTAGTCTAGGATGGACTATCCCTTGCCCAATCCAATTGAAAAATCCAGCTTGAAAGGGTTGGTTTAACTCTTGAGGATCAGCATCAAAATGTATTGAGAACATGGGCCTTCTAGGCCCTCTATTCTAGTTCCCTCTACCCCTATTGTTTCATCCATGACTTCCTCTACTGAAGAAGCTCATCCTGTATGCAACAATTATTAGAAACTAGCTCTTAACATACCATACATGACATTATCTGAATATGAAACAAAGTTTGGCTCAACAATTAACATCAAACCCATGCAATCCAATCCATAAAATTTATTTAATAATTGTTGAATGTGGAAGAGTGAAATAGGGTTCATGGGATATCTGGGGGGATTGTAATATGCAAAAAAGTGATATCATGATAGGGAGTAAGAACATGATTACTGGTTGACAATTCGTTAAATAACTGACTGTGCAACAATACCAAAACATATCAGCTGCCATCTATCTCTGTGTCATTTTTTTATCACTGTCATACTAAGTTTTAATTTAATTTTAGTGAACAGGGCATGCAAAATGAATTTGGGATCATGAGGGGATTTATAATGAGAGAAAAAGTGAGAAAATGAGAGGGAATTATATGGATACTGTTCATAAAATAAATTAAATCAATCAACTATCATAACTCTGTTTTAAATTCAATCCAAAAAGCATCCACTTCCAAGACCAAAAACATTTAATTGTTCCTCAATGGCATACAAATTTCTTGTTTTCTTTGATAAAACAATTTAATTTCACAAAGATCTTCAATCTATACCAATCTGTGCATTTATATAATGACTATGCAAACATTTCCAATTCCACAGTACTACATGCTCTAATGTTGATCTCTCCTTTTAACAAAATAAACAACCATAATAGGCACAAGGATTCCATTTTTTATATCCAATACCCATTGCTGGAAATCAAATAATAATAGACCCAAGATTAACAATCAATAATCAATTGTCATCAAACATAAATCAGGCCCGATTTAATCATACACCGGTTCCTTTTTAAATCTAGATAGAACCAAGGAACGTTTGATGAGTCTACCATACACATAGGTCTTCGACAATGTAATTGACATAATCTTGATTCGACAACAAAATTCAGCCCAAAAAACATAACCCTAATATTGATCTCTGTGTGAATCAATATGTATATACTTCCTTTTAAAACAATCATAATCTGCATGGTGATCCCCATAAGACGTATGAAGAGAACGATATTGACACATGGTATCTCTGTAAAACTTTGACAAAATCATGATCACGCTTGGTGAAACAATCACTCACACGAGTGCCTTCTTAACTTTAAATGTAATCATGATCATTCTAGGATTGAACACAGTAAGAAAGACCATAATTGACTAGAAGGACAACTCTCAGGTTGTAGGTAACCATACTTTTATTTTCTGTTCAAACAAATTCATCACAGAGAGGAAACACAGAGATTCAATCAAGAGATGGTCTATGAAGTGAGAGAGACCGTGCCTTTAAAATTTACACAATCATTAAACCCAAAATATTGACAAACCCCAGAAGGTGCCCAACGAAAGTGGAAGCAAGTCAGACCCCAAGTCGGGCTCTTTAGAATTTAAATGCAGAGAGTTAACGAAATTCTACTTGACTTTAAAAGACACAAAGAGCTCACAGTCTTTTACATCCTCAAGAATTTACCACCGAGAAGCAACCACAGGTAACGAATATAATCTTGAAATAACAGAGAGACATGCTCTTTAAAAACACCATAGTTCTTCAACATATAACTACAATATCTTGACATAACCATAAGAGAATGCCCAAGTGGAAAATAAGGCAATTCGAGCTAAACAACCCAGGCACACACAGATGCCTCTAAAATTTTTTTGCAAAGAGAAATTGAGGGTTAATTTAAACAATGAAGGGTACTCAAAAACACAAAGATACCATGTCTTTTTTCAACACCCAGGAGGTCAATAACTTCTGAAAACAATTGATAGTGAGGCCTCACAACATACAATCATCAGTATAGCACAGACGAGAGGAGCGGGTTTGAAAACGCTTCGTGAAAAAAAATGCTAGAACGAAACTCATATCAATTCGATACATACACATGCCTCTATGAAACATTCTGGGAAAAAAAACATTGGAATATGGAAATATTTTAGTGAAATGACAGTAAATAACAAGCCATACAAACAATAGCTTGGGCCAATCCAAAAGAACCACACCACTGTCGACAATTGCATTGCAACTTGGGTAAATAACCACAACAATGATCGAGAGGAAAATGGTTGACAACAACTGATACCCAGACTGCTGGTTAAAACCCCTCAATAATAAAACTCAAAGAACTCATTGCACCAATTTTACCATTTTCCTCATAGAACCATCACAAAATACCAACCTGACCGAGTCAATACCCAATGCGCAGACTTTACAATCAATAACACCCATTACTTTGCTTAAAAATGCTAACATTTCGCAGTAATCATAGAGAAGCCAAAATACAATATTGACACACAGTTGAAAAATTCAAGAAAACATAGAACCCATGCAATCATGAGTGACCATTTAATTCATAATATAGAGAGTCCATCATGGATGGAAAGAAAAGAGCCATACCTATGAGAAAATCATTTCAATAATGAGTTGGGTTGAGTTTTCCCCTTCAAAACCTGAGATCGCGGAGCTTCCACAATAAGAAGAGCCACAATGAAACTATGCTAGGGTGACAGACTCAAGGGATGTTTGGAGTGACGTGTAGTAAATGCATGTTGCTTCCTCACATGGCCCTATTCAATCTACATACTAGCCAGTCCATCAACCATTAAACTCAACCATATAACCTATGCATAATTTAAATGTCATTATCTATTGTATAGATCCGATGGAATATCCATTGTATAGTGCGCCACCCAAACATGTCTCCACCATACATTAACATTACCATATGTGCCTCCATATAACTCTTAAAAATTGCATAATCCTTTAACCCAAAACACATAGTATAGTAGCTAGGTCCACCATGTCACAAAGGTTTATACATAATATTTTTTCCATATCTTTAGAACTTTTCCATAGTTTTCCCCTTTTGTTTCTATCTAGCTCCCATTTTATTTCTTTTTTTCATAATCATATATATATTAGTAGTCCATTTATGGATTAGTAATCAATGTGTTGGCACAGGGGTAGACCCAGGGTTCAACGTTACAATAGTGCACCAATAAAACCCTAACTACCGGGCCTTTCGGCAACACCTGTGAAGCAGATGAAGTCTCACCCGAGGTAGAGACAAGGGTGGTTGCAGGACTCAGATGTCTGCAACCTTAGCTGGGATGCAGATCTATGATTCAGACACTTAATAGAGCACTTAGTTGTCAACATTCATCAATATTCAGTTCTTAGTAACAATGCAGACAAATCCTAATTACAGAGCATTGTAGTATTTAACCAGATCCAACATCTAATAGCACTTAGCATGAAAGGAACTCATTAGATCCGACAGATTCAAGCACTAATCATACTCACATAGGTTAGATCTAGAATTCATTCACCTTATTAAGCACAAAGCAACAACAGATCTATCTAAAATTCATAAAGCACTAAGCAAATCACACAAAAACACATTAATACATTGCACCAAGCAGAGAAATGCATCATATACGTGGTTCACCCCCACCCTGGGGCTACATCCACCAACTCTTCTTCTCTTCTATTATCTTCTGTCAATCAATTACATGCACAGAGCCTAAAAAACCCTACTCCACCTAGGACAAGACATCTGTGCACTCTACTAGATCCTCCTTCCCTGATATAGGTCACAACACAAAGCCTTCTTACAACTACTTTCACTTATCTCTTCAAGTCCTACACAACATGCACAAAAGCAATCTCTATTCAACACTTAGCACTTTCGATCGCACATATCGCACTTGTAGCTCTCTACTTACTTCACCTAGCTACTTATTTATACATTACAAAGTGGACCTAGGCATGGTTAAACCCATGTTCCGACATTCCCATACCCGTTACATAATCCCAAAACCCAAAAAGGCCTAAAAGGGGGCCGATATCCTGCGATCTATGTTTCATCTTGTGCTCCATCTTCGACAGCCTGTTGAAGTACCAAAAATAGGTCAATTATGAGAAAGTATCCTCAAAACTTGGCTAAGGGCCAATAGGCCCCCAACACTCACCTGTGACTCGTCCCGAGTCACTCTAATCTGGGTAGTTCTGCTTCGAAAGCCTCGAGCTTGGCTCAAGCTGCTTCGACTTGTTGTTGTGCTATGGCCTCTTGTTCTGCAAATTCTTGGATGATTGCCTTGTTCATGGGTCCCTCTAGGCGATGTTCAGTTGCAGTAACAACTTGATCTAGTTCATGTCCTTGGCCTTCTATCTCTGTGAACAGTTGGTAAGCCTCATCCTGTACAGGTTAGATCCTCTGAGTCACTTCCATGACTGTTGGCCTTTGACCAAGTTTTGAGGAACACTTGGTCATATTTGACCATTTTTGGACATCAATACCCTGTCAAAGATCGAGCACCAGGTGAAGCAGAGATCACAGGATCTCAACCCACTTTTGGGGCCCTTTTAGGGTTTTGGGTTAATGTAATGGGAAAGGGATGTCAGCCCATGGGTTTACCCATGTTTAGGCCTATGTTGTAAAGTATAAATAAGTAGCTAGGCAATGTAAGAAGAGTCGATGGCTTAGTGCTAGTAATTAGATCTGTGTGATCGAATGTAAATGATCTGTATATGTTTGTGAGAGGCTTGCAGAGTTGAGTGCACGTGTTGTAAGTGATGAGTGCACAGATTGGAAGAAGGATTTGTGCTAGATCTACTCGGGGAAGGAGGATCTGGTGAGGTGCGCGCAGATCTCCTATCCTATGCAGAGTACAAGTTGAGCTCTGTGCTATGTAATCAGATTGACAAAATCTAATAAAGAAGAATAAGACTTTGTAGACATAGCCCCAGGGTGGGGGTGAACCACGTAAACCTGTGTGTCATGCTTTGTGTTGTTGCTTCCTTGTGTTTTCATTATCTTGCTAAGTGCTATGCCATGATTATATAGATTTGCATATGCTTTGTGATTCACTAGATGTATATGAATAGTATATCTGATGTGTATGAGGATGCTTAGTGCTGATCTACAGGATCCAATATGTTTTGTTGTTGCTAAGCACTGAAATATCTTATATCTGAGAAAGTACTACGACGTTCTGTCTTATCTACGAAGTACAATAAGGGTGAATAATGATGAATGAATGATGCTAAGTGATCTATAAAGGATATAATCACAAATCCATGTCTCAGCTAAGGTTGCAGACACCCGAGTCTTGCAACCACCCTTGCCTCTACCTCGGGTGAGTCTTCATCTGCTTTGCAGGTGTTGCCGAAAGGGTCAATAGTTAGGGCTTTGTTGTTGTGCTCATGAACGTTGAACCTTGGGTCTGCCCTTGTGCCAACAATGAATTTGCTCTGAACAATGTGAACCTGCTGCTGGGCAGTGCGTTTCTCTTGGGATCACTTCATTCTTTCAATAGCTGGCAGGGGCTTCAACTGTGCTTGTATTGTTTCTTCTTGCTGCTTCGCCTCCTAGAGCTGGGACTTCAGTGCCTTCAGTTCTGCATTCTCAGTGAGTTTCTCATAAGTCTGGGCACTGCGATCATTGAGTTTCTTGCATTCTATGGCAAGGGCCTTTATTCTCTCAACTGCACTTCGGGCACTTGCTTCTCTTTGATCTCTTACATCCTACAGAGTGTTGGGTACTGTGTGGAGCTCTAGATATGTTATTATTTGTTGTAGCTATTGGATGACTTCCGCGAGCTTCTCTACTTGATGCTCAACTCGGACCTCTACCTGTGGCTCTAAGCCTGTCACAGAGCGAAGTGCCATGTTGATTGCTTCTTTTACTTCGAGTTTCCCAAGCATCTATTCTTTCTCTTGATGCATCTGTGCTTTCTCTTCATCAAAATTGGCCTGGAGAGCAACCTTCTCCTGTTCTTCAATTTTGCATTGTTCTACAATGTCGCCCTGTACTTGCTTCAAGGTTTGAGTATCTTGTTCTGCTTCTTCTTGTGCGCAACAAAGATGAGCTTCGACCGCATCATCTAATCGACGGAGTTAGGTTGGATCATCCCCCAACTCTAGTTCTCCTAACGACAGGGGCATAGTGGACACTCCGCAGTTGGACTGAAGGGCCTGTTGTACCCCTCGGAACTCGACCTTAATTCTGTCATACATTTTTTTCTTGTTAGCTTCTTGCTTCTCTGTGATTTCCAGTGAGGCGTTGTTTAGCGCTACGATGATGAAATCGAAATCATCGACAGTAAGCACAGTCTTCATCTTGGTCACAATGGATTTCAATTTCTTCTGAGATCAAGGTTTTGGGGGAGAAGACTTCCCCTTCTTCAGGATATCGGTCTCATATGTCATCGGTGTTACTTCTCCTTGCTTCTTCTTATCTCTTGTGCCATTTATTTCTTCTACTTCGTCATCACCCCCTCGGTCAGGTGATACTGAAGAAGTATTTCCTAAGGCAATGCTTAGGTCTTGGACCTCTTTGGTCTTCTTCATTTTGCCGGGTCCGGGTGTATCATGCACGGTTTCTGGGCTGTCAGGGTCAGACATTTCTGCAGGGTCTGCTGGAATGAGGAGGTCTGTCGATCAGTCCTTAGTGATCTCCTCAAGATCCTCTTCCGTGAGATTGTAGTATGCCTGTAGCTGTTCCTTATGTTCATCGACTCGTGATGTAAGGTATATGAATTGTCGATATGTGTAGAACTTCATCAGAGTTCAGAATATCTGTAAAGTGTTCAGAGTCATGCGAGGTTCAACTTCAATGGATCTCTTCAGCTGAAGGTAGTACATATGAAAAAAAATGTTCGACTTCCACTGTTTTTTCATATCACTTGAATACCACAACGTAGTGAACTTCGCAGTGAGCGGCTCAAATGGCTTGATATCCAGGAAGGTTGCACCTTTTGGAATCTCCCAAGAAATAAAGGTGATGAGGATCAGGATCCAGCTAAAGTGGAACTCATAGCCCTGATCCTACGCTTCGCGACAATCTAGTTCAAGATGATTGACTAGGTACTTCGCCTAGTTCATCTATAGACCTTCTACACACTTCCCTGCAAGGTCAACGACGAAGCCTGTGACCTATGTGGGTCTGTTCTTTCATACCAGCTTTCCATCTATTAACTGACATGATAGGTACACTATGACATTCTGGATGGAGGCTACTTTATAGCCTCACGTCCCCTTCTCCACATCGCCATATGTATCCTTGATCTTTTGTGCTAGTGCGTGATCTGTGGATTTTCCTGGATAGAACTCCTACTGATCAGGTCCTTGCATACTCAACCCTATGATCCTATGGATCAGTTTTAGATTGACTATAATACGACGGTCTAGCCATAAATAGCCGCCATGGTAACATGACAGTAGCATCTTGACATAGGCATTGACTTCGTGGTGCCTTCAGAAGTGTGAGATTTTCATGACATTGAGTAGGGTGGACTGCATGAGGTTCATCGTCCACGACTGAGGGATTATATTGGAGTTATTTCCCTTCGTTCTGGTCAGGTATTTAAATGGAGCGACTGTACTATAATTATTGTGATCTCCGAGGTTGAAGTCATTGAACTTAAACGCTGCAATCTTGTCTTGTTGTGCTCGAACTATGCGTATCCCCTTCGGGAGGTACCCAGTAACCATGGTGTACTCAAAATATCTTGGCACACTATCACGACTCACCGTGCCAGCCAAAGGTGAGATGTAGTCAGGTAATATGGATGGGATCAACTTCACATTGGATAATTCATCTCTATTCTTGGTTCTCTTCTCTGCTCTCGGTCGGGATGGCCCTGATCCGTGAGCAGTCAATAGAAAGGCTTGCACTCCTCTCGTCGATGATGCTTGTATACCTGTAGACATCAACATTACTCTTTCATTCATGAGGTCGATGAGAACTTCCTCGACAATATTCTCTGCAGTGCTAAACTCATCCGACATACATGCTTCGGGTTGAAAATATCGGGTTTGAAGAGCAATCTCTCAATGCATTGGGATAGATGGAAAGAGCGCAATGATAATTGTGTGAGAATCAACTAATCCGTGGGCTTAAATTCATGGTTATAAAAATCATTCTCGGTGCATGGCGTGACGGGATAAATAGATAACTTGGCAACGGATCTCTCCAATGGACGAGAAGCCTTCATTAACTCAGTTATGTCCGTTACGATGCGGTCCCAATGGTCTGGTGGTGAGCTGTCTAACCATAAATGCCTTTCTTCCCATTTGGGTTGTCGGTGTAATGGTTATACTATTCCCAACGGCTATATGGCTTCACCATGGTGAAGTGCCATGTGACGTTGTTTTGATATCCTGACAAAGTTACAATTTTGTAAATTTCCCTTCTGCGAAGTTCCTTTTGGAACTTTCTGTAACTTTTCGGTCTTATCTCTCTTCTTACATATTTTTAGGGCCTTCTTTATAGTGAGCTTCGTCTCAGTATCAATGATCTTCGTCTCAACATTCCTTTTTCCATTCTGATTCTTATCTTCTTTCGGCAGAGTAACTTCGCGCTGTTGAGGTTCCTTCCTAGAAATCAAGGGTAATACTTCATCTGTATTTGGAATAGGTACTTCAGTCTTATGTGGGTCTTCTAATGTTCTTCCAACTTTGACATCCAAATCTCTGGTTTGAAATAGCTTCGTTTAGTTCTCATGTTCTTCAATCAAGTGTGCAATCCTCCTAGCCATGAAATCTTTCAAATCTTGCTTCTTTTGTTCTAATAATTTTTATTCTTTCCTTCTAGCCTAATCTTTCTAAATCCAAGGTTTTCCTAGTAACATAGAAAATGGAGCGTTGTCCTCAATAAATTTAACAACTTCAAATTCTTTCTTTTTCGAAGTTCTATTGGCACTCATTGATCCAGATTATTTTCGGCATGAAATGAGATCGGAGATATAATAAAGAAATGCATAGAGATATCACAAATATTCAATAATATAACAGAAATGTATCATAGATGCAACCATAAACACAAATATACAGTAATACACGATTTCTATTAATGAAAGAAATGTACAGAGACTATAAAAATACAGAGTGAAAAACTCGCTAGAATGGTGGTAGCTTATCTCCGAGAAGAGATGTGACGGCTACTCACATTCGCAAGAAGATGATTACAATGAGTCTTTCAAGGCCTTTTTACAATAAGCAGGAATTCCAAAAACCCTAGACATCCAAAACCTAACCCTAGGATATGAAGCACCAAAAGTCATGTGGGCCCTGTTTGGGTAAGTGAGTACATCAACTTCCCGTCGTCGTAACTTTTGCATACAATCTCCGTTTTAGGCATGTGATAGCTCGTTGGAAAGGTATCGTCGAGGAAATTCATTTTGGGGGATGAATTATGCCTTGGGATATCATTAAGAACATAGATCTTGAAAAACCTTCATTTGGGCCCTCAAAATGGCCCCGTAAGTTAAAACCTGCTAAAAATAGTAAATTTCCAAAATTGCCAGAAAACTGTTTTGATCCATTTGGAAAAGGTGGGTGGCCATCGATATCCACCTGGATCAATCCTCCCTCCTTAGGAAGCAATGGTCTCCATTGAGTTGAGTTCCCGGGGGAGAGGGAAAAGTGTTTGTTGAATCTGCATCTTGGTGAGCTGTTTGTCTTGCTGGAGACGTCGCATTGCTCAGTTTATGGAAATGTGTCACGAACCTATTGAGGTTGAGGCTGTTCAACAAGTTGAGATACATGAGAGGATGATGTGCAGAAGGAATATTTTCACTTTTCTGCAGCCTTGTCGACCTGCTTCTATTGGATAGAAGGTGCTTGGGGCAAGGCTATAGTGTCCTTTTGTTCTCCTTTTGAACAGATTGTGAAGAAGCTGAATTTTGCTGTATGAGATACTACCTTGCGACACTTTTTAGGTGGAACAGTAGTCAGAGCTACCTCTGGTATTCTATAGATATGACCCCCCAATGTAACAATGACACTACGGGGTCGAGACTCATAAACACCATGGCATCTCCACATATATGGTTGGCCCAAGAGAACATCACAGACATCCAGTGGGACAACATCACATAATACCTCATCCTTGAAGAGTTGGATTTCGTATGATAATCGACACTATTGGTTGACATGAAGTTCTCGTCCTTGTTGAAGCCACCCGATGTTGTATGGCTGCGGGTGTGGTGTTGTCGACAATCCCAACTATTTGACGACCTCTGATGAGATGAGGTTTTTCTAGCTTCTTCTATCAACAATAAAATGCAGCGGGGTCCCCTTCATCCACATCTGTGAATGAAAAAGTCACTCCCCCTCTTCAGGATCTGTTGGTTCTTCTGGTTTGTTGGCAGCTAATTCATTTTTTTTATGATCCTATAAGCTATCTACACCTATGTCTTACAAACATCAAGTTTTTCGTCGCATTTTTTAAATCGACGACACTTTCATTTCTTGCGACATTTACACATTTGTCTTCGTTAAGTTTTCACGACTGTAAGCGTGAAAAATTCTCCTTTCGATGTTGTTTTTCGATCATTATCTGAACTATGGTTATTTCTTTTGTGATTATGCCTATTGAGCTTACCTTTTATTGATCATTTACACAACTGGAAAGATCCTTTGAGCAGTTCTCATACTTCGATTGATTGTATAACTTGGTTTTATGTAAGGTTTTTACCAATTGGATTTGCACTTCATGTGGCTTGTCTGGCCATTGATTCTATGAAATACATAGGGGTTTGATTAAATTTTTTGTATACATATGATATAATCCTTATGATAATCTTTTCATAAATTTGGCTAGTCGACTATATGAATTATGTTTGGCACTTTGATTAAACTTTTGATTATATACATTGGCGCATAGTTGATTTTGGGTTTTTGATTTATACGTCGATGTTTGAACACCATGGTATAACATTTGCGTGTATTGGCATATACATTTGATTTCATTGGTTGTACACATGGCTTAATGGTTGAACTATTATTATGGAGTGAATATCTATGAAATTTGGCGGTTGTACTTGGATAATGAATATTATGCATGGCATACTCCACCACCTTCGCATGCGCGCATTAATGCTTACCCCTTTTGCTCGTTCATTGCTGTTGGTTCGAGTAGCTCTGCTCCTATATGCATTGGTGAATTCAAACCCTTCCCTTACCATGTGTTTGGATCCATGGCACCAGTCGTGTGAGTTGAACCCAATGGCAGTCAAGCCCTATTGATGTTTGACAATGCCCACCAAGATTTGGCAGACAGTGGATGGCTTACCTTCGTGAAACATTTTGAGGGTTTTAACCTTTGCGTAGCTCGACAGTTTTCCATGACCTTCGATGGATGTCGAGCCAAGTTCGACGATATACAGTTACATATTGATGAAAAGTTTATCAGCTCAGCCACGGGGTTACCTACCTCGGGACAGCGTTGGTTTAAGAATTGCAAGGTCGAGGAAGTACCATGGACATTGTTGTTTCAATTGCGCAAAATCACCTCCTGTGATAGAGGTATGCCCATAACTATGCTCAAACAACGATGGCACGATTTATTAATGCTAATCAAGAAGTTCGTGACCTGTGAAGGTCGATACGGGTTTGTGTTCCTCTACCACCTGCGTTTATTGATGGTTTTTATAGGGTATCCTCTAAACATGTCGTTCTATTTTCATCGGAGCCTGTATAAAATGTCCAAAAAGTTTAAAAGGCACAAGGCTGACAACAACCTGTTTCATCATGGGCTTATTAAGCTCATGATTGTTTATCATTTGAGTTTGTGTGGTGACAGTTGGAAGGCCTTCATCGCCCGTCATGGCTTTGAGGACATCGACCTTGTACAGGTTGATAAACCTGTGGTACTTGAGACTAAGGCAGAACCACCTGTACCCTTGCATCTCCTACTGCCTAAACCCTCATCCGACCCTCCTATCGACTTACCCGACACTGTAGCTAAGAATGCAGAAGACATTACAAAGCCTATGAGAAAAAATCTCAGGGAAAACCTTGCTGCAAACGCCAAAGGGAAAAGGAATGCACGTTTGATTTCACGGATGGAAAGGAACAAGCCAAAACCCCCTGTTGAGCCAAACCCTATCGTCTTGAGTGAGGACTCTGATTCAGAAGTTGAGCATTTCTTGGCCAGTGAATACCCCTACTCGCAAAGTTTGTGTGTCAAACCCTCATATGATTTTGTATCAAACCTACCCCCCTGCCTAAAGGACGAACCTAATTACCCAGGCATTAAGTTGCCTTGTGAAACCCTCGGTCATGTGCCCAAACCCCCGCCTGCTCTGTCTAAACCCACACAGTCACCCTGTGACCAATGCGATTCATGGTTAGAGCGATATTTTATTGATGTTCCTATACTCCAGTCAAGGATTCAATCTTTGGAAGACCAGATTGCACTGTTAACCAGTCAAAAGGCCAAGCTCCAAGCAGTGGATAAAAAGAAAAAGACAACCGGCTCCATCCTATTTAAAAACATGGAATCAGCCACAGCTGTTGTAAATTCCAAGCTAGTATAAGCAAGCAGCCTCGTCGCTACGCAGTTATGGTTTTGACATCGTTTTGTTTTGTAAATAATCTAGGTTGTTATAACGATTTGATTTCAGTTTTAAACAGTTCTGTTCACATCTTGAATGGCTCTGTTATATTGCGTGCATTCTATATATAGCTTTGCTTTGAATAAAAATAAATTTCGATTCGATATACGATCCGATCATTCCCAGTATAGAAATCAATAGATTTTGGTTGGATTTGAGTGATCTTCGCTTGAATTTGTTTGATTATTTACCTTCAAATGAATTGGTTTGTATCCGATTTGAAAAGGAATTTTTCATACTCAGTTTAGAACGCAATCGTGTTCGGATTGGATTTTGTTATGATCCATATGCTATGGTTGGTAAACGATTTGATTGAAATTGATTGCTACGATTTGCTTGGATTTGATTTCGTTATCATTATGCTATGACTGGTAAATGTTTTCGGGAAGATACTTGTTACGATGTTGTGTCGTGTGATATCTTTGACTGTTTCCAGGTTAAGGATAATGAATCTGTTTCTTTGATGAAAACATTACGCTCAAAATACATTCGCGCCCGAATTGGAAATGAATCTGAATCATGACAATTATGTGAAAATCTTAGCTAATCGATTCGCTTTTGTTCTAATTTGGCAAGTTTGTCCTATGAGTCGAGTTCAGATTATAATTGATGCTCTATATTTTAAATTTGTGAAATGAATTGGTCAAACCCTGATATGATTTGGTTGATTGAAACGATTGTGATCAAAACTAATCGATCATG
>ML841150.1:0-30333 GCA_009831015.1 Picea engelmannii
TGTTTTCGGCCGAAAAATAGTTCGGCCGAAAATAATATCTTTCGGCCGAAAAAAGATATTAGTTCGGTCGAAAAAAGGTTTTTCGAAATTTCGGAAACCAAATTGTCACGAAAGTGTAACCCACCTTCGTGATTTCACCCTTAGGGTTTTAATTTTAATCAGTTAATGTAAAACAGTATGATTTTTAGTATTTTGGCCTTGTCGATCTTTTTTATGACCTAAAAGTGAAATTAGGTCATGGTACAGTATAAATTGAGGGTTTTTACTCTCATTTTTTCATCATCTTTCACTCACTCATTAGTGAGGTATGAAATTTGTGCTATATTTGGAGTTCTTGGCTGAAATTGTGAGGCGCACTTGTTGAAGGAAGTTTTTTCTTGGCATTTTTGACATTTATCTTGGTGGAAGGTGTTACAACTAGGGTTTGCTACTTGATTTCTTGGTTAAATGTAAGTAATTTTTTGCAAAACTTCTTAATTGAATGGTTGTAGTATTTTTTCTCTTGCATTTATGGTTATAATTTGTTGATTTAAACCCCAGGGGACAAACACACATAGAAGGTCCTTGTCTCATGTCCCTATCAAGATTCTTAGCCATTTTATTTGTTGAAGTGAGATAAAGCCTTGCCTTAGCAACATTCTTCTCTTTCTAGCCCTTGTTGAAGAGGATTGAGCCTTCCCTCAACAACACTCAAGTATATCTTCTCCTATGCTAGTTGTTTTAATTTTATGAAACTGAGAAGGAGAAAACACATCAAGGCCTAGTTCCCCTACACCTTGATGAGCCGATTTTCCCTAGGGTTTGCTGGTAAATCCTTGCCATAGAAACACGTTGCCTGCAAAGCCTCTTGTCTTAGTTTCATGCAACCTTTTGAGCTAGCCATTTTTTCCATTGAGCTAAGGAAGGAGGAGAGAGAACTGAGGCCTAGTTCCCCTACACCAAAGTGAGCCTCTCTCCCCTAGGGTTTTTTCCTTAAGGCCTTGCCATAGCAACACTTCAAGGCTTGACCCTCCCGTCCTTAGTTTTACTATCTTCCTTGATTCTTCAGCCTCTGCATCCTCATTTTGACTCCATTTACCCTAGGAACGCACTGATCTAAGACCTATCTTGTGAGTACTATGATCAAAACAACTCTCAACACTTTGAATAAAACCCTAACTATTCTAACCCTAGCCTAAGACGAACCCTACTAACTAAATGTTGTCGTCATCTCTTTCTATTAATATCATTGTGTAGCTATTTTCCTACATGTGAGCAATTGAATGGTTATTTAAGGGAATTTCTAGGATGAAGTGTTGATTGTTACATTGAATTCCACGTTTTCTTAGAATTTATTGAAGAAGTAACATTGTGTATCATTGCTATTTTATAAACATTGACTTAGTCAATATTTATTATTCAATTGCTTATACATATCAGATAGTCATTGATTATATGAAGTACTAACCAAGTGAGTAAGCTTGCATATATATGTTTCTTGTTGCTTTGTCTCAGGCAGGTGCAACTCTATTCTTGGTTATACTTCTCTTTATTGGTTGTTAGCCCAACTATCTGCTCCGTGGTGACTTGTGAGAAGGGAATTTACCTTTTATCTTACAATCCTTTGCCTTCTCAAAAACCCAGGTCACCGGGGACATCTCCCCTGGGAATTACCTCCCTAAATAGAAATAACCTTCCTATCGAGGTGACATTGGGTGGGATTGGTTCAGTTATGCCAGTTTGTCCCTTTACATCTATGTTTTATCCTAACTACAAACTGTGCGATAACAGGACCAAGATAGGAAAAGTCAGAAAATTTCACAGAATAGAAATTATACGCAATACATATATTTTGTATTTTTCTTTTATGATATCGAATAAGACTTGGTTTATTTACAATGAAAAAGTAAAATTTAGATAATCTACGAAAGAAAATGAATTTTCAAATCAAAACAGGAAACCAAAATTGGTATATACAATGGTAATGTGAAACATGATTATTGCATAAAAAAATTTAGATGACGCCCGTTGATAGGGGCGTCGAAAGTTTTTCCGTCGAGATTTTCCAGTAGGAAGGATTTTTTTCTCTCTACAGCTGCAATCTTGAATGGTCCAAACCAGAGATGATCAAACTTGTCGTGTTTCCCCGCATCTTCTTTTCTAGCGTCCCATTTTAAAACTAGATCCCCAGGAAGAAAATCCCTATCTTTATCTTTTTTATCGAAAAGGGACTTCATATTATCTTGGTACTTTTGAAGTTTATCATCTACTTCAACCCTGTTTTCCTGGACTTCAATTATTTGGTTTATCCTCCTCGTTACGTCATTTGGCTCTTCTTTTGTGTCTTGCCACAAATTCATCACAGGAAGAGCTAGATTGATAGGAATGACAACATAAGTACCATAAACCATTTGAAAAGGGGACATACCTATTGATTTCTTGGTGCTGATTCGATTCACCCATAAGGCGTACTTTAGGTGAACGTGCCAAGCCTTATTATTATCCATCAACACCTTTTTTACTATATTCATCAGGATCTTGTTGGATGATTCGGCCAACCCATTTCCCTGAGGATAATAGGTTGTAGAATGCCCTATCATAATGTTATATTTTTGACAAAAAATTACCATTGCCATAGATTTGAAATCTTGGCCATTGTCCATGACTATTTTTCGAGGGCATCCAAATCTCAATAGGATGTTCTCTTCTAAGAATTTTATTACTACCGAATCAGTAGCATTCTGAGTTGGAATAGCCTCTACCCATTTCGTGAAGTAATCAGTAGTAGTTAAAATCCATTTATGTTGGGCGCTTGATAGTGGGTGGATTTCTCCGATGAAGTCTAGACCCCACAGTTGAAAGTGAGCTTATGCTTTGACTGGGATTAAAGGTAGTGCAAGGAGCTTTTTCTTACTAGAGAATAGTTGGCAATGGTTGCAGGCTTTGACCTTGGCATTTACATCAGAAAATAACTTTGGCCAATAATATCCATCTCTTAAAATCTTGTAGGTTGTTGCCCTCCAGGCGTGATGTCCTCCACATACTCCTTCGTGAAATTCATTTATGAGATACAATGTTTCAGGTTCTGTTAAACAACATAAAAAGAAACCTAGAGGATCCTTCCAGTGCAATTGACCTTCGGTAATACAATATTTAACCGCGTGTAGCTTCAACGTTCTCGCTTTGGATGGAGTCATCTCACTCAGGCACTGAAGGGTGAGGAGGTATGAAACAATATCGCGATACCAATCTAAGGAAGAAAAATTATCTTCGATTTGGACTGTAGGGGTTTGATCATGAAGTTCCTCTATATCTGGGATGTATCCGTGTGATTCCTGGTGGTTTATCTCGAGTGCCCTGAAATTTGATTCTGCTAACAATTTTGCCAGGCCCTAACCTTTGACTAGCTTGGTCGGTTTTACTTCTAGATCGAACTCCTGAATTTTATCTAACCACCAACTTCTCTTATCATCATTGTCCGGTTGTAGCAAGATAACTTTGACAGTGCTTGTTGGCACATAAACGATTATTTTGGAATGCAGTACATATGTCCTGAAAGCTTTGAGGAATTTCACCATTGCGTACACCATTTTTTCCAGTATATCATATTTTAATTCAGCATCTCTGAGACTTTTTATGAAAAATGCTATCGGCTTCTTGAAACCCTCTTTGTTCTTTTGTAGGAGTACCATTGCAATAGTATGTTCAGATGCAAAAGAAAAGATCAGGAATTCCTTAGTATATTCTGGACTAGATAACACTGGTGCTTCGCTTATAGATTTCTTAACCTGCTTGAATGATGCTTTAGCTTTGGCGGTCCATTTCATTTCATTGTCTTTCTTCAACATATCTGTAATTAGTTTGACAATTTCAGCGAAGTTAGGGATAAATCTTCTCAAAAACAAATTCTTCCCTAAAAAAGACTAGATTTCTTTCTTATTTCTAGGAATGTTTATCATGTCAATAGCCTTGAATCGCTTAGGGTCGACCTTGATTCCATCCTTCGAAACTATATGACCCAGAAGCTTTCCTTCTTGCATAGAAAAATGTGACTTCTTATGGTTAAGAGACAAACCAAATTTTCTGCATTTCTCGAAGGTTTGTTTAAGATGAACCAGATGTTCTGTATCAGAATCGGAGAAGACTGTTAGATCATCTAAGTAAATAACAACAAATTTATCTCTCTTACCGATGACATCTATATCCATCACTCTTTGGAAAGTATCCCTTGCGTTCATCAAACCAAATGGCATTTTATTGTACATGAAAGTTCCCCACGAAGTGGTGAATGCAGTCTTTTCTTTATCATCTTCGTGGACAACAATTTGGTTGTATCTGGAGAAACCATCGATCATAGACATTCTGTTAGCTCCAACTACTTTTTCCAGGACATGATCCATTTTTGGCAGTGGGTAGTTTTCTTTGAGGGATGATCGGTTTAAATTCATGAAATCTATACAAAGCCTTATTTCTCCAATTTTCTTCCTGACAGGTACCAAATTTGCTACCCATTCGGAATACCTGAGTGGGACGATAATATTTGCGTCAAGAAGATTCTTGACTTCCCTTTCTATTACTGGAAAGAAGATAGGATTTATTTGTCTCAGCTTCTACCTAAAAATTTTGATACCATGCTTCAAAGGAATCTTATGTTCAATTATAGAGGTATCATAGGTTTTTAGATCATCATAGGACTATGCAAAGGCATCTTTATATTGTTTAAGCAATTCAGAATACTTATTTTTTACTTGGGATGGAAGGTATTTAGATATCTTTACCAATTTAGGATCCTCTTTAGTTCCTATATTACAGTCTTCAACCTCTTCGGGCTGAGGTCGTAAGGTAGATTTTAAGGGTATATCATCTTGTTCAAACAATCTTTCTAAGGGTATTAGACCTTTCGAGATCTGATTGTTCTTAAGCACAAGAATTTGATGATTTGCAATCTTATACTGGAACTTTTCAGGATATTCACCTTCCTCCACGATCCAAAAAGGATCGTTCTAATTTCCGTGATCTATATGAGTCTTAGAGAACTCGTCAACCATTTCTAGGAACTATTTAATCTGCTCGTCATCTTCAAAGACTTGCCAGTGTTGAACATTATTTGGGATCAAAGGTCTGTGTCTCATTTCAATATGATACTTCAGTTTTAGGACAATAGGTGGTACAAACATCGCAACCACTTTGGCTAAAGAGTTTGCCTGTTGATTTTCCATTCTGGGAATGTAATGAATGTTAAAGGAAGAGAAGAAATTCTCTATCAAATCCCAGGTGCAATTTCTATATGAAATTAGCCTTGGATGTTTAACCTAATATTGTTGCTTCATTTGTTTCACAATAATCTTTGCATCACCATAAACTATTAGATGTTCAATTTTTTATTTTCTGGTAGCCTCTAATCCTAAAACTAGGGCTTCATACTCACACACATTATTTGTATAATCAATATCCAGCTGTAATCTATATGAAAAGGGGATAAAGTACTCCTCTCATGGCGCTACAAATAACACTCCAGCCCCTGCCCCTTCACAGGACGATGCGCTATCAAAAAACATTTTCCATACTCCTCTACTATTTACACTTTTCTTTGTTTTTTCTATTTTTTTAGTTTCTTCTTATGTACATTCTTCAAAATCATCATCTATTGATAAAATACAATTTCCTAAATCCTGATCGGTAACATAGACTGGGTAATTGTTTGGTTTTTGGGGGTCACTTATAGTATATGCCAGTCTAGTCTCTCTGTACAGTCGAGTAAATTGTCTGCCGAAAATCGGGATCGTAGCGTAAGTCATGTCCAGTTGAAGTGATCCTCCTAATTTTGCGCCCCAAGACCTGGATAGAAGCATGTTGTACTTAGCAGGGACATCAGCAACGACTACATCCATAAGGATACTTTTTACAGGGATATGTGCAAGATTTACTACCAAATCTTTGATCATTCCAAGACACTTAACCTTTCTGGAATCAAATGAGTATAAGTCTTGATAAGGTCTAGTAATTTCAAGGCCCAATTTTTCCATGATAATTTTAGGCATTAAATTGTGGGAGGCCCCAAAATATAACATGAAATTCTAAAGTAAGTGATCATGCACAGTTAATGTAATATAAAATGGAGCAACATAATCCTTAGTATTTTCAATGTGCAGACCAAACATAATTGTAGGTCTTTCATCTTGTTTATTGATCACATCTGCGTGACATTCAACATCAGAAAAATTTATCATTTTAGCAATTTGTTTTTTATAAATTGGATTCTTGGAAAGCTCAACCAGGGGCATGGGGATTTTAATTTTATTTAGTTCATTTTCTAAATTGAAACCTCCAGTTGTTTTTTCGGTCTCTCTGGTTGGAGCTTGTGCTTCAATATTTTCTGTTTTCTTAGTTTGTGTTGCTCTTGTTTCAATTGTTTTGGTTCGGGCAGCTTGTGTTTCAACTAGAGGTTTAGTAACAATTGTCTCATTTGTTTTATTTCTTGATAAAATATTTTTCGGTGGAACACTTGTGGGATTTTTTTCTATGGGCCTTAAATTGTACTTCTATTGAAGTTTGGCCATTATGGAGTCGACGATTCCTTGATATGCAGACTCTCCCAAATTATTTATACTTTCCTCATTATTAAACAAGGGTTATAGGTCTAGAGATATTTCATAATCCTGTCTAGTTAAATGAGGCTCCTGGTTGTCATCACTAAGGTTGTTTAGATCCTCTTCTAACCCCTCATAATTTTTCATATCATCATTTTTCATAAAAAAAAATCATTTTAAACGGAGATTGGATTTTTTTATCTTCTTTTTTCACTTGTCTTTGTTGTGTTTGAGGGTTATGATTTCTCCTAAACTAATTTCTAGCGAATGGATCAGGTTTGTCTTGATCTAGTTCCATTCTAGATATTTTGTTTGACAAATCTTTGATTATCTTAGCCATCTCATCCATTTTTCTTCTGCAAACTTCCTAGATCCTGAGGGTCCTGCTTGTTCCCTGAAACATTTAGGTTCTTTGGTTCCTGTCTCAACTTTGGCTTTTAATTTTCCAAACTCCATCATATTTGATTCGATTTCTATGGCATCATCTGGCATTCCTTCCAGAGTGGAAGATTTTCTTTCTCTTAAGAGTAGGGAAAAGTTGGGTTCAAAATCCCCTGCGAAAGTTACCTTTATCATAGGTTGAGAGGGTTTAACTTTGGTTGGGATCTTATGGTACAGTTTGTTGAACCTCTGAGTAAATTCGAGAACCGACTCAAAATTCTTTTTTCTTAGAGCCCCGAATTCAGTCAAATAATAAATATGGTCTTTATTTTCTTCTCGTTGTCTTAAAAATGTGTTTTCTAGATCATCATAGGATTGTAGGGATCCTACTAGGAGTCCTCGAAACCAGGTTCTCACTTGTCCTTCGAACGTTTGCACTAAAATCCTTGAGTAAACATCTTCATGTTCAATGCCAAGGATATCAACAAACTGATCGAAAAAGGCTATATGCTATGTGGCAGTTAAATCTCCTTCTCCCATAAATTTTGGTAAGTTCTTCATATAATTTTTAGGCAAGTCATGCAGGATGGTGTGGAGGACCAAGGGAGCATATTTGGCCACTACCTTGGCAAAAATTCTAGGGGGTGGGGGTTGTCCTTGACCTTGTCCACCTTCTCCTCCACCTCTGGCACCACTTCCTCCAACAACAACCATCAGAATTCTAGAGGATGAACCTTGGGAAAAAATAGGGTTTTCAAAAACTTTGAGGGACCAAAGTGATGACCTTTCAACTTCTTCAAGATGTGGCAAAGGAAATTCTGGAAAAAGGTCGTTAGGAGATGAAAAGTATAGTAGATGAGGAAAAGGAAAACGTGGGTTGGTTTCCTCAGACTTACAAGATGTATAAATAGGTGAATCAATAGGGGATGAATCATGGTAAAAAATATGTTCTTCATGGTTTCGGAGAACTGAAACCTTTACTTCGAGCAAGGATGGGGTCAACGGAATATTAACGACAGAGGGTATATAGAGGGGTATTTTGTTCTGACCATTAGGAGTATCAATCGAGTCGATCTCAGTATTTATTTTGGGTATGATTACCTCTGGATTATCAAGCTTAGTCGTAGCTTTACAAGTTGATGCCTCCACAGAGGTTACTTGTTTAAAACTCACTTTAGGGGTTATCTCTTCATTTGGAACCTTAGCATTAACCTATGGAACTTAGGGTTGTTATATCTTACCTGTTGATGTAGTAGTCGATTTGAGGTATATTTTTGGTCTCAACAACCTTTTGGGATTTGATATAGGCGTGGTTTGCTTATCGTATGGGTTCTTTCTGGCATTCGTTCGACCGAATGTTAGTTTATCTGTGGTGGAGTCGCCAAGTGAAAGATAAAAATAGTCTTACTTTGTATTCAATCTTTGTTCACTATCAAAGATAGAATCTTACCTTGTCGTTTTCCCAGGAAAAAATAAATTTGTTTCTCGGTCCCCGGCAACGGCGCCAAAAATATGTTGGTCCTGAGATTAAACTTAAGGCTAAAAGAGTAATGTCAGGCATCAAGAAATTTTTAAAGAGAGTTTTTTTTTTAAGTGTTTTTTCTACCTTAGTTATGCGAGAAAAATTCCTTAAATGAAATTAACAATATGGCAGGACAGAGGTCGTATTTCGTGTCTGACTCAAAATTGTAATATTGAATTTCTGATGTTGTATTTTTGTTTCCATCTGTCCCTTCAACAACGTTCAGTAATGTAATGACATTTCCTTACTTTCTTCTGGAGGTGCTTGTTTTCCCATATTCAATACATTGGATGCATTTACTCACTAATTTCACCACCAACCTTGAAGGTCCAACCGCTTCATTCACCTTGAAACTATATAACTTTTTCTCTACCTGAGGCAACTTTTCTTGTATCCTTTTCTCTCCTTGAGATATGACCTATAATTGCAAGCTTGGGTTTACTATCTATTTATTTATTTGAAGGAGATCAATCTGGTTTATTTTTTGAATGTCCGTCAAAGCTTCTTCTTTGGTTGTTCTGGAATTATACTGGTTCTTTTCTATATCAATTTGACCCAGCGCTTTGGAGATAGCATTTCCTTCAAAATCAATTAGTATTTTTTCTAGTGATGACAATGCTTCTAGACAAGCTTCATTTACCTCTCTGGCAAGTCTTCTTCTTTCTGCTAGGTTTGTTTCCCAGGCCTTTAAAGCCATATCACCTCTTATTTGCTCAGAGAGAGAAAGTCGAGGAACATCTAATACATCATCCTTTGGTACCAATAAGACATCCTCTTGAAACTTAACTCGAGCTGAGCGAGCCTCTCTTTATTTGATGTAGATGTCTTTCAAGGAAATATCTACTACCAGGTAGCAATTTTGGATGGCATCCACCTTCATAAAAAGATCTTGCTGGGCCTTTTCCAGTTTTTCATTTATTTCCATTGATTGAGTCTAGAAAGCTGAAATATCCACTAAGGTACCTTCGGTCAACTCAAACTTAGCTTGCAATTGTTTTATTAGTTCAACATGTTGGGTGATTAGTCCTTGGTTGAACTGTGAATTCTTTTGGAGCTCATCAAGGTTGGCCCAAAGTCGTTGAATTTGTTGTTTATCATTTGCTCTAATCTGCTCGAAATATTGACTCATTCTATTATGGACAGTCTGCTCAGTTGTGAGTATTTTCCTTTGAAGTTTCTCTATCAACAGGTTTTTTTGTTTCAGCTACTCTGCCAAATTTTCTACAAACCATTGATTAGCAGTGGCGAAAGAACCCAACGAACTGCAACTTCCTTTGCAAATTATGTATCATCTCAGTTCTGTCCATCGTACACCATTCTTTTCCTTTTGACTATCGCTCCATATTTCTGATGTGTTTCTCATTTGATGATCGCCCTCCTTTTCTTGTTGAAGAAGAAATCTGAAGGAGGCATCTCTTCAGGCGAAATTGGGGTGAGATCGCCCATAAAAATGACTTCGGAACTAGGATTTCCGAAACTTGACTGCAACGGTGTCAATGAAGTAATAGGGGTACCGATCTCTGTAGACAGTTGTTTCTCAGCGGTTTTGGCAGCATATGTGGCTGGTTTAGAAGGAGATGTATCCTACATGTGCTTTAGGAAATCTTCGAGATGAGTCGTTGCCAGAGGGCCTAATGGACTTGATAATGAAGCTTCCAATTCTTGCATTAAAACTTCAGTGATCTTTGGGTTTTCTTGAGTATCTAGTTTTCCAGAGCTCCTTGGTTGAAAACCTGGAGGTACAGTTTCATGTGTAGGCGAAGTGGCTACCGATTCTCCCTGTAGTACTTTTGGCAAGTTGTTTCATCTGTGTCTTTGAAAATTGAGGAAACTAGCCTGTTGATCTGGCGACAAGGTTTGGACTATGTTCAGTACTTCATCATAAGACCTAACTCCCCTGAATATTTCATCATGTGGGGAGTTTTCATGCACATATCTCTTCAGGTTGTATTGGGCCAGGTGATTTTCCACGATTTTGTGTGGGTCATGTCTTTTAAATTCAATGTCAACCAACTTAACATCCTCCAAAGCTGCAGCCTCCACTTTGGAGTGACTGAATTCTAACAGTGAAAATATACCAACTTGGAAAGGGAAGGTAGACCATACCTTTTCATGGGCTACTTTTAGCTCCTTGTTGATGCCCCTATTATTGTTTGATAAGCTACTTCTCAGCATACTAGTCGGTCTGGTAAAAATCTCGGGAGAGCATGGGGATGGACTGAACATCCGAAAACCCTAATGTAGGAGAAGTTTTCTTCAATGAACCAATCTTCTATCTTGCCCAAATTTTCCATGATTCTATCTGAAATTCGAGGGGGTGGGAAACCATATAAAGATTTATGAACGGGCACCACTACATGGTGGCAGATTTCGTAAAATAAATCTTTGGCCTTGTCTTCCCACAACTTGGAGTGATAGAAGTGAATAGGTTCAGTGTTTGTCAGGGTCCAGCTCCAATTCATCAGTGGGAAAGGGATTAAGAAGCAAATAACATCCCTGATATATGTGGACATATAGAAAGGGGCGGGCTGCCCCTTTGACTTCGCCAATTTGTATTCTGTAATTTCCTTAGACAAGTTGTCTAATAAAATTTTGGCCCAATTAAAAGAGAAACCTTCATCCACGTCGTGCATAATTGACACCCATGCCATCGGGAAATGAGTAGGACTCTTATTCCTGAATAGTCTACAAAGCATCATAGTTACATAAATCATATGAGTATCCAACGACGTTGTGGCATAAATTCCATGAGCGTCGACTCTGAATTTCTCTGGGTGCCCCCACTAGGACTTGATTATATGAGGATAGTTTTTGTCATATTGTATGAACTCTTGTTGCTCAAACTCCAACATGAATGCAACATTGTAATTATATTTAAAATTGGGAGATATCTTATACATTACTTGTATGTGTTCTGGTCGGAAAGACCCAACAACAACCTTTTGAAAGTTGAAAATTCTCTTGGTTTGGACGTCGACGTTTTCCAGGGCCCAACTTATCATGTCGTTATACAACATGAGCCTCGACCACGCAGTTATCTTGTGAAGCTCAAACTGGTCTATATATTTGAGTTTAGCTCCATGAGTATCATCCACTTCATTGTCAGAATCTTTTGGGCAATTTATAACCTCATGTTCCATAATCTTGAACACCTGTGTCCAAGATTTAACCGAGTCTATAGCTCGCGGCGTAGTGTCTGACAGAATTTCCACATTCGGATTTGAACCTTCATGAGCTGCATCAGTCTTCTTTATCATCTTCTGTGGTGCCATGGTATTGAAAATAGAACAAGGATACATGTTGCAGAGGAAATTGCGTGAGATTTTTACTTGGATAAAACTTACTACTTTGCAGAAGATGAAAATGAAATTCAAAATCAATTATTTTTATTCACATTAGGTGCATTGATCCGAGTATACCTTTACTGACGGAATTTTTTTTTACTTTAATGGGAATGTATACCTGGTGATCCGCAATCTATGTTAAAAATCATTACCGTTGATTTGTGATAAATGCCTTTAAGATCAGCGGTTCGTGTGTGGGAGTTTTGGATGAAACAAAGTTGAAATTTCCCGAATCGCGAATCTGCGAAGGGATAATTACGAGATAATCTATTTAAAAATATTAATTAATCATTTTTAACTTTAAGTGCTTCATGTTAGAATATATAAGATTGTGCTCGTTTACCATCGACAATACCCTCGTCACCCAACCACAAGCCAAAGCCACCCTCTGAGCACCTTGACCTTGACAGAGAAGAGAATCTTGGTAGCAATCCAATAGCCAAGAGAGGCTAATGCACCAAGCAAGAATAGAACCCAAGATGATCAGATAATCCCACCCAGAGGCTAGCACACACCTTCCCAGAAACTTGCGCACAAGTTGTAACTGCACTTGTGTAGATCCAGTTCTCTCTGCAACTGCTGAGATGAGAATAATGAGAACTGGGGCCCTGCATTTATAGTAGTCTGGGCAGTTTAACTGGGGCCGACTTCTCCTTCTGGGTATTAATAAATTCATATTAAATGTATTTCTGCAGCCGACAACTTGTCTAGGGTTTCCTTCACTTCTTTGCTTCCTTCCGAAGTATTCTAATCTCATCATAAGTCACAATGGAGGTTCATACCTCCCGAAGTTTACATAATATTAACACTCCCTCCTAGCTAGGGAGGTATGGTCATGAGCACAACAGACCATTCAACTGGTAGCAACACGAGCACCGTCATTATTATCAAACTGGATAATCTCCTATGACAACTGGTACAATATTAATTGATAGAACACTCCTGTGTCCATTCAAGGTAGTACACAACTACTCAAACTGTGACACATAGTCACAAACAATGGAACAAATCCACCACAGTAGTATATCTCTACTATCTGGAGATAGGCAGTCTCCATAATAATCATCTGGGCCAATCTTTCACTCACATCTGTGAGTTCTGAAAGAATATCTACCTCACGAATAGTGGAACATATCCACCACGGTAATTTTACATCTACTGTCATATAATATTCATAACAAACATCTGATAGCAACCTGCATAGAAACAATGTTATGATATAAACTGAATCATCTAGGCCAATCTTTCACTCACGTCTGTGAGATATGAAAGAATATCTGCCCTCAGTATAGAACATCAGCAATGGGCTGTCTGCCCTATTCTTCTCAACCAAGGAAGAAGGATTGTTTCTGATTTCTGAGCCTAGACCATTCCTCACCCTGGGCCATTCTTCCTACACTAATCAAAGTGCACCCTGGACAAAATGTATGACACAGACCCCAAACCCTCAGGTCGAGGTCCACACAGGATCTTTCAACTTTGGCCCTTAGAGTCTGACTGACCCTCTTAATTCCTCTCGGGGAATTAGTTACTCACCCTCTCCAAGTATAGTTCACAGGCCCTCCTGAGTTATGCCCGTGCAATCATTCACCGACATGAACCCCGCGATCAAACCCCAACTGTCATTGAGACTTTTTTTCCTTTTCTTTTCGGGATACCGAATTTCGTGATTTCGCAAAATCCGTTGTTGAGTGCCTTGCCCCTTCAACCTATGAAACCCAAAATACCAAACTCTCGACTCACCTTGCCACTAATTTTGGCTTTTCGCTCTTCACGATTTCGGGAGTCGCAATGTCGTGCAACTCTACCTCTCGACTCCCGGGGTCCCAAAACCCGAATTACCGAAATCCCAAAAAGTCCACCCTCAGCACTACTACACTTTGTGACTTTGGGATTTCCTTAGCACTATGTCTCATCCCTTTGTCAACAAGGTTCCCGATATGTTGAATCTTGAAACACCGAAACACTAGTGTTCCGCTTCCAAGGAAAATCAACGGTTGTGGTTCTTCCCCTTGATCCAACGGTTAGCGCAATTTCTCGTACCGGGAGTTCGTAAGGATTGTTCTTGAACTCTCTGTCTCCTATACCTTCCAGAACCCAAATCTCTGAAATGTCGAAATATGTTTTACCTCTCACGGGATTTCAGAATTTGAACCACCCTTCGACAGCCCCCTCTATTTCGGGCTTCCAGGTACCGGGAAATTAAAACTCTCAACCCTAACCTTGTGTCACTACGACCCCCGAATTCCCGATCCTCGATTTGTCGAAATGTCGAAACGCACTTCCTCAATTTCCTTCACCTTTCGCGATTTCGGTACTTCTAATGTGGAGTGTTCTGCCCCTTGTCAACGGGAATGTCGAAAACCCGATTTCCGAAATCCCGACAAATACTCTATCACAACTTCTGATTTCGGACTTTCCTCCCCACTGAGTCCCGATCACCCGTCCTCAGGACTTCCGAAACACTGAACTCGAAGTTCCAAATTCCCGAACTCGTCACTCTTTGACTTCACACATGAAACCTCCTTTTGCGTTTCAGGAACTTGATCAACCAAGGATTTGGCTTGCACTCCGAGCTCCCGAACTTTGAATTCTTGAAATGATCTGATGGCTTGAATAGGTCACGATCGATGATCCACGTTGACTTTGTCTTTCGAAGGATAGATCTATCCAACGCTTAACTCCCCTGCAACTTTCTTGGATCCTACAGTCCCTGCTATTTCGGGAGTTCTCCTCGGAGAATTCCGACTGTTCAATCTCCTCCTCAAAGAACCTCTGGCTAAAATCAAACCTATGATCCTCCTCTGGAATTTAACCTCTGCATAACTACTTGCATTTCTTGCCCTTCTCTCGAATGATTCAAAGGTCCTAACCCTTCTGATCTTTCTTCGCAACTTCGGATCTCCTAAAAGACTTCTGCATGCACTCCTTGCGGCACTTCTTCAAATATTCCTGAATATTTGAATCTCTTGACTCTGTGCAACTCAACAACAACAATCCTTCAATCTCTCAACCTTAGTTGATAAGTTCTAAGGTCTCGACCTGCCTGCGCACACCTTGCATGGCTTCGGTGCTTGTCTTGCACTTCTACTGGAATGAGAACAACGGTATCCCTCCTGAGCTTTCAGAGATAAACTCTGAACCCTGTCAATGCACACCTTGCGGACACTTCCACTGCACTCCTTGCAGGAACTTCTCTCAAGAAGAGAAACAATTGAAACTCATTCCCTTACTCTCTCTCAGACTTCAAACACTTAACATGAAATCATACATACAAGGCATAAAAGTAAATGCAAAACAGAGAGAATAAAATAACTATAAGCATAACATTCAACATGTATACACAGAAAGCATTATAACACCATGAGTCTGAATCAAAGCTTCATATATTAATTCAGAACTTCTGTACATGGGTTCTTCTCTACAACTCTCTGCTTCTTCTCTATGCTAATGTGATTAATCCTACAATCTCTAAATGATACAATGATACAAAGGTGAGGGTGTCTATAGTCATTTTCCCTCCAGCTCCTAAAACTATCTAATCTAGAATTTAAATCTACCTACTTTCATTAATTATGCATAAATGCCTCTACATCCTACAGATGAGAGCGGATCGCTCAAGATCTATTTACAATATGGAATTACACCTTCTTAACTATTTCATTAATATCTTCGCATCCAAACTTTCAAAAACATTTCAAAACGTTTTTGACATGTGCCAAAATTTGATGGCATTCATCCCAACTGTCTTCCGCCTCCACGCTTGCTTGTTGCTAACGATGCTCCTGCATCATACTCCCTCGCTTGAAAATTTTCATGGACTCCTATTCATGAGCTCTTGCACGGTTTGTCCATGCTTCTAAATTTCTGCTTCATTCTCCCAGCTGGCATATTCAACTGGATGTCCCTTCCATTTGATCAAGTATTCAAAATACTCTTTTCTCCTGGTCCTCTTGTTGATTCTCTTGTCAAGTATACTTTCCATCTGTGGCTTTGCAGCTACAGGCATTTGTTTAGTCCACTGAACCTTTGTCTGTTCACTGTCTTCTTTAGCTCTATAAGGGTACAAATCCGAGATGTTGAATATCGGTGAAATTCTGATCCCATCGAGTAATTCAATCTCATATGCATTTGCCCCAAATTTCTTCACGACCTTGCATGGTCCAATCTTCTTCATTTTCAGTTTGTTATATGTTCCCCTTGGGAACCTTTCTTTCCTCATATGTGCAAGAATCAGATCGTCGACTTCAAATTGAAGTTCTCGCCTATGTTGATTTGCTCTGCACTTGTATTCTTGATTCAAATTCTGCAATTGCTCCTTGACTTGGTTATGAAGCTCCTTCATCGCTTCTGAAAAATCCTCTGCACTAGCACTCTTGAATTCAATTTGTTCTGAATCTTTCAATTCAGAATCTCCTCTTGGTTGCATTCCATAAATAATTTGGAATGGACTCTGCCCTGTGTTTCTGTTAAATTATTCATTGTAAGCAAATTCCACCTGTGGCAGAATGTAATTCCACTAACTGTGGTGTTCAGTCACTAGGATCCTTAGAAAATCTCCCAAGCTTCTATTTACAATTTATGTTTGACCATCCGTCTAAGGATGATAAGCTGAGCTAAATGAAAAACTTGTCCCCAGCTTCTTCCATAAAGTCCTCCAGAAATGTCCCACAAACTTGGTGTCTCGATCTGAAACTATACTTCTGGGTAAGTCGTGAAGTCTGACAACTTCCTTGAAAAATAGGTTCGCAATATGAGTTGCGTCACTGGTTTTCTGACATGGAATAAAATGTGTCATATTTGAAAATCTGTCTACTACCACAAAGATCGAATCAAATCCTCTTTGTGTCCTTGGCAGCCCCAATATAAAATCCATGCTCACTGCATCCCACGAACTCTCAGGTATGGGTAATGGCTGGTATAACCCTATGTTTCGCCTTTTTCCCTTCGTGTGCTGTCAAATTCTACATCTGTCCACAAATATTTTGACATCAGTCCTCATCCCTGGCCAAAAATATGAGCCATTTAATTTCGATAACGTTTTTTCATGACTGAAATGTCCGGCCAATCCTCCACTATGTTTTTCTTTCAACAGATTCTCCCTCATGGTGAATTTTGGAATACATAATTGATTGCCTCTGAATAATTATCCACCCTGGATCATACATTCAGTCCATTGACTTATGTCCCTGAGAATTGGACTCTCAGATGCCTCATACGCCTCTTTGAAATATGAGTCATATCTGTACATGTCCTTGAGGTTCTCAAAACCCAATGTTTTGACTCTAAATTCCTGCATCAGTAAACATTTCCTGCTCAAAGCATCAACAACTTTGTTAGCAGTTCCAAAAATATGTTTAATTACAAAAGTAAAATTTTGCATGTATTCAACCCATTTAACATGTATTTGGTTCAACTTCTCATGTTGAGTCACGAATTGTAAATCATGATTATCACTGTACAAAACAAACTCTTTAGGAACCAAATAGTGTCTCCATTTCTTCAGTGCCTGTATGACCGCATAAAATTCCTTGTCATATGTTGAATATTTAATCTTTGCTTCATTTAGTTTTTCACTGAAGTATGCGATCGGTCTATCGTCTTGGCTCAAGACCACTCCAATTGCAAATCTTCTTGCGTCACACTTCACCTGAAACGTCTTGTTGAAATCTAGCAACACCAAAATCGGTTTTTCAATAATCTTCCTTTTCAACAGATTGAAATTTTTCTCTGCTTCCTATGTCCAGTGAAAAGATTTATGTATTTTCTTCACCGTGTCCATCATCGGTGTGCTAATTCCACTGAAATTTCTGATAAATTTCCTGTAGAAACTAGCCAATCCATGAAAGCCTCTAACTTCAAATATATTATTCGACGATGGCCAATTCTTAATCGCCTCTACCTTATCTGGATCCATTTTCAGCTTATCTGCAGAGATAACAAAACCCAAATAAATGAGTTATGTCCTCATAAATGTTAATTTCTTCATATTTATCAACAACTTCTCTTGCTGTAGTGTCTTCATCACTGTAGCCAAATGCTTCAAGTGCTCTATTTCTGTTCTACTGAAAATCAGTATATCGTCAAGATATACAATGACGAATTTCCCTATAAATTTCTTCAAGACTTCATTCATCAACCTCATGAAAGTACTAGGCACATTTGTTAATCCAAATGGCATAACAAGCCATTCATACAGCCCTTCATTTGTCTTGAATGCGGTCTTCCATTCATCACCTTCTCTCATTCGGATTTGATGATACCTGCTTTTCAAATCCATTTTTGAAAAAAAAATTGCTCCACTCAAGCAATCCATCAAATCATCCATCCTTGGCAAAGGAAATCTATATCTGATGGTAATCTTGTTGATTGTCCTCGAGTCTGTACACATCCTCCAACCTCCATCTTTCTTTGTGCTGAGCACTGTTGGAACAACGCATGGACTCAAGCTTTCTCTAACCAACCCTTTGTCCATTAAATCCTGGACCTGTCTCTTGACCTCTTCATTCTCCTCCAACGTCAATCTGTACGCTGCTTTGTTTGGTAAACTAAATCCAGGTATAAGATTGATGTGATGACTTATACTTCTGATCGGTGAAAATGAACAAGGTAGTTCGTCCACTACTATATCAACAAACTCTTCCAACAACTTCTGGATTTCCTCTGGTAAATCATCCACTCTTGTATTGGTTAAAACAATTCTAGGCTTCCTAACCACAATGAATTGTGTATCTTCCTTCTTCTTAACCTCTTTAAGAAGTTCCTTCCCACTCATGAGAAGTACAGTGTTGCTCACCTTTGGTTTCACTTCTTTATCCTTAATTGGCAACAACATGTGAGTTCTCCCATTCTTCTCCAGGGTGTATGTGTTCTTTCTCCCATCATGAATCACATTCCTATCATATTGCCACAGTCTACCCAGCAATAGATAACAAACATCCATGGGAATGACATCACATAATATTTCATCCTTGTATCCTCCTATTTTAAATTCAACTAAAGATTGTTTAATGACATTTACCTGATGTCCTTTTTGTAGCCACGAAACTCTGTATGGGCTTGGATGTTCAATAGTCTCCAGCTCCAGCGTTTCTACCATCTCTGTAGAAACGAGATTGTTTGTGCTACCACTGTCCACGATGACTTTGCATACCCTATCTTTGGTCTTGCAAGCAATCCGAAAAAGTCTGTTCCTTTGGGATGGGTTCTCTGCCTCCTTCTCTGGCGTTAATAGAACTTTTCTCATCATCAGTGATCTTCCACCCTCAGCATCTTCTGCCTCAACATTCCATCCTTGAGCTTCGGCAATGTGAGTTTCACCTCCTTCTTTCTTCTTATCTGGACATTCATAAGATTTGTGTCCATTTTTTCCACATGTAAAGCATTTTATTTCTCCACCTCTGCCCCTTCCTCTTCCTCTGGTTCAAGGAAAAGTATTTCTATCAGCATATTGTCTTCTATGTGAGCTTCCACCTCTCTCAGTTTGAGTTTGAGGTTTCTTCCACTCTTCTTTAGGTTTCTGATTTTTGTCTTGGGCAATTGTTTTTCCTCTGGCCTGACTTCTACCTTGGCCTCTTTGACCTTACTTTCGGCTCAGCTTCTCTTCAACTTTCAGAGCCATCTGATAAGCATATTCCACCATCTGAATGGTCATCATGCTCATCTCATCTTGAATGTCGTATCGCAGACCATACATATACCTGGTAACTTTTTCATCATCACTTTCCCGATGACCTGCTCTGATGTTTATCCTATAGAACTCTTCAGTGTATTCTTTCACTGTCATCAACTTCTGTCTCAAGTTATACATTCTCCGAAACAGAGTAATTTGATAATCGTTGAGTATGAATTTAGCTTTCATCTTCGCAACCATTCTATCCCAACTTTTGATTTTCTGCTTACCTTTGCAACGTCTGTCAGTCTGCAGTTCATCCCACCATAATGTTGCATGCCCTTTAAGTCTTGTAATAGTGTGCTTGACCTTCTTGTCTTCCTCTACATCCTCATAGTCAAAATATTTATCCAGAGCTCTAATCCAGTCTAGAAGCTCTTCAACATTCAGGTTTCCTTCATATACTGGAATGTCAATTTTTGCTCTAGCACCTATCCTTGCAACAGCCCTAAATAGGCATTCACCTACTGCATCTTCAGCTGCAACTTCTTCATTTTCGGCTTCATTTTCACTTTCATATTCGTTGATATCCCCAGCGTCAACTGTGCGCCTATTTGTTGTTTCCATGGCATCAAGCCTAGTATGTAGTTCACGCATCTCTCTTTCCCTTGCCGGATCAGGTAATTGTTTGTCTCTTCTTCTTGGAATTTCCCTTTCCTCTGGTGGGTCAGGTATTTTCCTGTCTCTTCTTCTTGGCGGCATGGCTGCAAAATTCCTCTTTTCCTTACTATAGAAAGAAAAGAAATCTTTCTAAGCTCTGATACCACAACTGACGCAGACCCCCAACCCTCAGGTCGAGGTTCGCACAAGATCTTTCAAATTCGTCCCTTAGAGTCTGACTGACCCTCTTAATTCCTCTCGGGGAACTATTCACTCACCCTCTTCGAGTATAGTTCACAGGCCCTCCTGAGTTATGCCCGCGCGATCATTCACCGGCATGAACCCCGCGATCAAACCCCAACTATCATTGGGACTTTTTTTCCTTTTCTTTTCGAGATACCAGATTTTGTGATTTCGCAAAATCCGTTGTTGAGCGCCTTTCCCCTTCAACCTCCGAAACCCAAAATATCAAACTCTCGACTCACCTTGCCACTGATTTCGACTTTTCACTCTTCGCGATTTCGGGAGTCGCAATGTCGTACAACTCTACCTCTCGACTCCCAGGGTCCGGAAACCTGAATTACCGAAATCCTGAAAAGTCCACCCTCAGCCCTACTACACTTCACGATCTCAGGATTTCCTTAGCACTATGTCTCGTCCCTTTGTCAACAAGGTTCCCAATATGTCGAATCCTGAAACACCGAAACACTAGTGTTCTGCTTTCAAGGAAAATCAACGGTTATGGTTCTTCCCCTTGATCCAATGGCTAGCGCGATTTCATGTACCAGGAGTTTGTAAGGCTTGTTCTCAAACTCTTTGTCTCCTATACCTTCCGGAACCTGAATCTCAGAAATGCCGAAATATGTTTTACCTCTCATGGAATTTCGGAATTTGAACCACCCTTCGACAGCCCCCTCTATTTTGGGCTTCCGAGTACCGAGAAGTCGAAACTCTCGACCCTAACCTTGTGTCACTACGACCCTCGAATTCTCGATCCCCGATTTGCCGAAATGTCGAAACCCACTTCCTCAATTTCCTTCGCGTTTTGCGATATCGGTACGTCTGATGTGGAGTGTTCTGCCCCTTGTCAACAGGAATGCCGAAAACTCGATTTCCGAAATCCCGACAAATACTCTATTGCAACTTCTGATTTCGGACTTTCCTCCCTACTGAGTCTCGATCACCCGTCCTCAGGACTTCCGAAACCCTGAACTCCAAAGTTATGAATTCTCGAACTCGTCACTCTTTGACTTCACACACGAAACCTCCTTTCGCGTTTCAGGAACTTGATCAACCAAGGTTTTGGCTTCCACTCCGGGCTCCCGAACTCTGAATTCCCGAAATGATCTGACGGCCTAAATAGGTCACGATCGACGGTCCACATTGACTCTACTTTTCGAAGGATAGACCTATCCAATGCTTAACTCCCCTGCAACTTTCCTGGATCCTACGGTCCCTGCTATTTCGGGAGTTCTCCTCGGAGAATTCCGACCGTTCAGTCTCCTCCTCAAAGAACCTCTGGCTCAAATCAAACCTATGATCCTCCTCTAGAATTTAACCTCTACATAACTACTTGCATTTCCTGTTTTTCTCTCGAATGATTCAAAGGTCCTAACCCCTTTGAGATTTCTTCACAACTTTGGATCTCCTAAAATACTTCTGCACGCACTCCTTGCGGCACTTCTTCAAATATTCCTGAATATTTGAATCTCTTGACTCTGTGCAACTCAACAATAGCAATCCTTCAATCTCTCAACCTTAGTTGATAATTTCTAAGGTCTCAACCTGCCTGCGCACACCTTGCACGGCTTCAGTGCTTGTCTTGCACTTCTACTGGAATGAGAACAATGGTATCTCTCATGAGCTTTCAGAGATAAACTCTGAACCTTGTCAACGCACACCTTGCGGACACTTCCACTGCACTCCTTGCAGGAACTTCTCTCAAGAAGAGAAACAATTGAAACTCATTCCCTTACTCTCTCTCAGACTTCAAACACTTAACATGAAATCATACATACAGGGCATAAAAGTAAATGCAAAATAGAGAGAATAAAATAACCATAAGCATAACATTTAGCATGTATACACAGAAATCATTATAACACCATGAGTCTGAATCAAAGCTTCATATATTAATTCAGAACTTCTGTACATGGGTTCTTCTCTACAACTCTCTGCTTCTTCTCTATGCTAATGTGTTTAATCCTACAATCTCTGACTGATACAATGATACAAAGGTGAGGGTGTCTATATTTGTTTTCCCTCCAGCTCCTAAAACTGTCTAATCTAGAATTTAAATCTACCTACTTTCATTAACTATGCATAAATGCCTCTACATCCTACAGATGAGAGCAGATCGCTCAAGATCTGTTTACAATATGGAAGTATGTCTTCTTAACTATTTCATTAATATCTGTGCATCCAAACTTTCAAAAACATTTCAAAATGCTTTTGACATGTGCCAAAATGTGATGGTGTTCATCCCAGCTGTCTTCCGCCTCCACGCTTGCTTGCTGTTGACGATGCTCCTGCATCAATGTATAAACCCTAAGGAATGTTTGGACCATTCCCCACCTTAGGCCATTCCTCCTACACTAATCAAAGTGCACCGTGGAGGGAATGTATAAACCCTAAGGAATGACTGTCCTAGACCATTCCCCACCCTGGGCCATTCCTCCTACACTAATCAAAGTGCACCCTGGAAAGAATGTATAACACTAAGGAATGTTTGTCCCTGATTGTTGAGCTTGGACCATTCCCCACCCTGGGCCATTCCTCCTACACTAATCAAAGTGTGCCCTGGAGAGAATGTATAACCCTAGGAAATGACTATCCAGACCATTTCCTCTGTTAACCACAAGAGGAAAAGACTGTCCTGTATCAACCTCCAAAATGAACCATTCCTCATGTTAACCACAATGAGAAAACGTTGTCCAGCGAGGCAGGCCAGTCTTCTTGAGTAACCCTCAAGAAGAGAGACTTCCCTAGACCACTCCCCATGTTAACCACAATGGGAAGTCGTTGTCTATGATACATCAACAATCAGACTACTTCCTATGTTAACCACAATAGGAAGTCACTATCCGTCAAAAATCTCAATCCACTTTTCGAACAGGAAAGAATCTGTCCAATCTGGACTATTTTCCAATTACAAAGATAAATAATATTTTCAGTTCTCCCTCCTAATCTTGGAGAGTCATTTAAGTCACAAAAATAAATGTTTTCAAGAATATTTTTTCGTACCTTCTCCTAGCTTGGAGAATCTTCCCTTTCAGTTAAGGGAGTTATTTCCACGATCCCCATCTTCTCTCGAAAATATGAAAACTTGATTCTGGATAGAGGTTTTGTCAAGATGTTTGTTGTCTGCTCATCAGTGGGGATATACTCGAGCTTTACCTCTCCTTCCTGGACTTTATCTCGAATAAAGTAGTATTTGATCTCAATGTGCTTCAACCTTTCATGAAACACTGGATGTTCTGATAATCTTATACAACTCTTATTATCACAATATATTATGGTCGATTCTGGAATCTGATCAAATAAATCGGAGATTAACTTCCTTAGCCATACTACTTCTGTGCATGCTTCACAAGATGCCATATACTCTGCTTCTATTGTACTGAGTGCGACATACTTTTGTTTCCTGCTGCCCCAAGATATCATAGGGGAGCCCAAGCTAAAACACATACCTAAAGTACTCTCTATGTCTTCTGCACTTTCTGCCCAATCAGAGTCTGTGAATCCATGAAGTTGGATATCACTGGATGTGGTATATCTCAAGCCATAGTTTATTGTCCCACAAATATATCTTAGGACATTATTTGCATCTATCCAATGCTCTTGTCTAGGTTCCACCTGGAACTGACTTAATGTGTTTACAGCAAAGCAAATATCTGGTCGAGTATTTACTAAATACATCAATGATCCAATTAGCTGTCGATATAGAGATGGATCAACTGTATCAGTGTCTGGGACTTTCACTTTTCTTATATTTTCATTCATAGGAGTGTCCATGAACTTACAGTCCATCATTCCAAATTTCTAAAGGATCTTTATTACGTACTTTCCTTGTCCAAGGAATACTTCACCACGCTTCTGCCATACTTCTAGTCCCAAGTAGTAATGCATGAGACCTAGATCTTTCATATCAAATTCAAAGGATAATTCCTTCTTGCACTGGATAATTAGAGATTCTTCACCTGTTATGAATAGATCATCAACATATAATAGTAGAATCACAGGTGTGTTATCCACGACTTTGTAATAAAGGTTTGGATCTGCATGACTCTTGGAGAAACCAAGTATTGTTAGATAGTTGTCCATTCTGGCGTACCAAGCCCTTGGAGCTTGCTTGAGTCCATATAGAGATTTCTTCAATCTACAAACGTGAGTGTCTCTGGAATGTACCTCAAATCCTTGAGGTTGTTCAATATACACTTCTTCTTCAATAGCTCCATTGAGGAAAGTTGTTTTTACACCCATCTGGTGTAGATTCCATCCCATGGAAGCAACAAGGGATATGATAGCTCTGATGGAGGTATACCTTGCCACTGGAGCAAAGGTTTCATCATAATCTTCTCCCTCCTTCTGGGAGAACCCTATGGCCACGAATCTTACCTTGTATTTGTCCACACTTCCGTCTGTTGCATGTTTGATCTTGTATACCCATTTTGAGGTTACCACTGATTTTTCTTTAGGTCTGGGTACAATTTACCATAATACATTTTTCATAATGGATTGATGTTCTTCCGCCATATCTTCTTTCCATTGTCCCTTTTGGACTGCTTCTTCAAATGTGGTAGGTTCTTCATCTAGGAGCTTCGTCATGTATGTTGCATAACTTGAGAATCTTTTCGGTCTTTTACTCTTCCTGGATGTTCCTTCTAGAACCTTGATTCTTTCTGCGTCTTGTAATGTAGCTTCAAGCCAAGCTAGTCATTTCTTGGTCTTTGTTATGATATCTGAATCAATGTTCCACATGGCTCCATAGGATGATCAGGTTGATCCTTTTTCGTTATTTTCATTTTCTGTGTTTTCTTCATTAGGTTCTTCAAGTTCTTCTTCTTCTATAATTTCTTCGATGGATTTCCTGGAGGCCATCCTTTCATTGAACATTACATCTTTGCTTGCTTCTATCTTGTGTTGTTCTGGAATATATATTCTATAGGATTTGGATGAATCACTATATCCCACGAATATCCCCTTCTTTCTCGAGGGTTCTAGTTTATTCCTTTTATCTTTGGGAATATGAGAGTAAACTGGACATCCAAATATTATTAGGTTTTATACGTTAGGTTTCTTACCTGAGAATGCTTCTTCTGGTGTCATGTTCTTCAATATACGATGAGGGCTTCTGTTCTGTACATATATTGTCGTCATTATTGCTTCTCCCCATAGGAACATGGATAGACCTTGATCGTTCAATAAGGATTTTACAATTTCTTCGATAGATCTGTTCTTTCTTTCCTCTACACCATTTTGTTGAGGATTATGAGGAACAGTCAACTCCCTCCTAATCCCTGCCGATTTGCAGAATTCAATGAACTCCTTCGAGGTGTATTCTCCTCCATTATCTATTCTTAATGTCTTGATCTTCGTGTTCGTAAGGTTTTCTATTTTTGCCTTGAATTCTTGGAACTTGCTGAATACTTCATCTTTTGATTTCAGTAGGTAAAACCACGTCTTTCTTGAATAGTCATCTATGAAGATTACGTAATAAAGAGATCCTCCTAGATATCTGACTGGCATTGGACCACAAACATCTGAGTGTATTAGATCTAGGATTTCCTTGGATCTGTTGTTGCTGCTTAGGAATGGTTTCTTGATATTCTTCCCAAGGGCACATCCTTTGCAAATTCCTTTGTGTGTAGATTTCAATTCTGGTATTCCTTCAACCATTTTTCTGAGGAAAGGTAATGCTTGATAATTGATATGAGCGTACCTTCTATGCCAAAGTTCATTAGGGTTGACTTCGTCATGTACTAGAGCTTCTTCATTTTGTTCTAGTAGTCTATACAGATTTCCTTCCCGACTTCCAATAACCCTAGCATCCTCTATGTTGGAATTCTTATGCCATGATAACACCTTTCCATCCATGAAAGCTATTATGTTTCCTTTGTCTTCTAAACATGATATTGATACAAGATTCTTTCCTAAACCAGGTACATATAAAACATTGCTTAAGTGAACATGATTACCTGATTCCAACTTGACGGAGGCTTGTCCAAATCCTTCGACGGGGTAAGTGATTTTGTTTCCAAGCTCCACTTTGTACAATGTCTTTATCTCATTTAGATTTGAGATTCTGGTTTGATCTCCCGTCATGTGCCTGGAAGCTCCACTATTGATTATCCACATGTCATCTTCAATCGTCCCGGTGAGTGTTGAGTAGTGTAAAAGACTGATTATTTCACACATGTCTTCGGTTGACGAGTAATTGGTCATGCCTTGATCCAAGAGTGAGCCAAGAGGTGCGTTGAGTTAGGGTGCATCTGAATATCTACTTCTTGGGAGAGATGCTCCATCACAAGGTGTCGGATCGGAGATTTAGGGTTTATGCAACTGCTTCTGCTATTAACCCTAGCTGCAGTGTTTTGGAAGCTCCTCCTGCTAGTAACCCTAGCGGTAGTTCCTCAACGAGCTCAATATCTAGAGGCTATGCTTCCTTCCAGTGTTTTAGGATGACTAAAAGGGGTGTGGGCCAATAACTTGTTAGAATATAGAATATTGTGCTTGTTTTACCATTGAGGATACCCTCGTCACCCAACCACAGGCCGAAGCCACCCTCCGAGCACCTTGACCTTGACAGAGAAGAGAATCCTCGTAGCAATCCAATAGCCAAGAGAGGCTAATGCACCAAGCAAGAATAGAACCCAAGCTAATCAGATAATCCCACCCAGAGGCTAGCGCACACCTTCCCAAAAAATTGCGCACAAGCTGCAACTGCACCTACACAGATCCAATTCTCTCTGCAACTGCTGAGATGAGAATAATGAGAACTGGTGCCCTCTATTTATAGTAGTCTGGGCAGTTTAACTGGGGTCGACTTCTCCTTCTGGGTATTAATAAATTCATATTAAATATATTTCTGCAGCCGACAACTTGTCTAGGGTTTCCTTCACTTCTTTGCTTCCTTCCAGAGTATTCTAATCTCGTCATAGGTCACAATGGAGGTTCATACCTCCCGAAGCTACCATAATATTAACACTTCAGATATTCGGACTTCGGGATTTTTAAATGTAGCTCAAGAAGAAATTCCTGAAACCCAAAGCTTGAAAAGATTAATTATCTGATAATCGCTTTCAAGTTTTTATTAATCACATTTTAGTTCAAGTGCTTCGGAAATTCAAAATTTAGATATTTTAGGATATTATGAAGGGTAAACGTCTGAACTTCGAAGTGTGAAGTCGTTAACTATCCTTATTAAGATTTAATACTTCGTCATTTTAGTGCTTCGTGGATTTGCAGATTAGCTCTTTGTTATATTTCCGAAGAGTCATCTCCCGTAGCGATGTGTCGAAGATGAAGTCATTCTAGATGACGTGTCAAGAATTGGGGGGGTGCCACGTGTTACTTAGAATCATATGAGTCTCCAAACAAAAATTTTAGAAATGGATACCACGTGTCCACCTAGGGAAGACTCAAAAGATACACGTGTACTATGACTCCTGTCCTTTAAAGATTTATCAAAAGTGAGGAACGAACACTTTCAGGTTTCGGGTCCTTTATCGTTGAGACTTCTCAAAACATCTGAAGCATGAATATTTGGAGTGACCTTTAGTGATTTGACTCTTTAACGATCTGGAGGCTCCAAAACTATGGGAAAAATAGGATCGTTCGATCAAACGGGGAAACTTCATCAACAACGAATATCATGTGTGTTTTATTACCAATTAACCAGAAATGAATTTGATTTAAATTTCGAAAGTTAATTTTTGAGTTACCACTTTAGGAAAGATTATGTTTTCATGAAGTGGAGAATGTAAAGCTCAAAGTTTAGGATTATCTATGTTCCAACATAAAGGATGGTCACATGTTATGAAGTGGGGGATGGTTCCCACAATAGAGACGGAGAATCTGACAAAAGGAGGGTGGGGGAAACCCCTCCGGATCTGACTGAAACTGTAAGGAGCCTCAGGGCCAAATTACAGAGTTGCAAGGCCAACAACGAGAGATTGATAAAGGAGCAAGAAAAATAGACAAAAATTAATGCATTCTTGCTGCAAATCTTATCCAACATACAGAGGCAGCTGCACCAGGAACCTACAACCAGTCATGTGGCCCAACGACATGAGAAGAGAAGTCAAATTCCACCTGATATCCGAAAACATGGCCCCATGAGTGGCCACACTAGGAGAAGTACCTCGAAGAAGGCCCAACCTAGAGGCAGTAGACACTCATTGGTAGAGTCCTCTGGAAAGGAAGTTGGCAAGTCCGAGGGATCTTCTAGTAGGAAAACTAGCTCACATTCTCAAGGGAAAGGAAAGAAGCGAAAGCATTCCAAAAGTTGTGATCCTGAAGAGTTCAAGAAGGCCAAACCACCCTCTTTCGATGGAGAGATTAAGAAAGGGGAAGAGGTTGAAGCTTGGTTGATTGGTTTAAAGAAGTACTTTAGAGTCCATGACTACTCTGAAAACTTGAAGGCTCGAATAGCCATATTCAACCTGAATAGAAAGGCTTCCATTTGGTGGGAAGACCTTAGGAATGTGAAAGGATTCCACGAGAAGGACTTTTCATGGAAACAGTTTGAGAAATCCTTCAGGAAGTAGTATTTGTCATAAAAATACATGGATTGGAAAAATAAGGAGTTCTATGAACTCATGCTGGGGCAACTCACCATAGATGAATATGTCAATAAATTCCTTGAAATACTGAGTTATGTACCCTACATAAAGGATGAAAAGGTAAAAATGCAGTGATTTATTAGTGGGTTACCTCATACCTACCGGGACAGGATCAATTTTGGCGAACCAAAGACCTTAGAAGAAACTATCTGGAAGGCAAAATATTGTTATGAACACTTCGGGAGTAAGACAAGACCTCATGAGGACTGGAAGAATAAGAGTAATTCGGGACTCAAGAAGAAGGTGTTTAAATCCTCAATATTTAAGAACTATGGGAAGGGTTCTAGGATGAAACTTCCTACTAGAAGTCTGTATCAGCAAAATTTCCCCTCTCAGAGTGGAAATAAACCTTTTGAGGCAGTCCCATGAAACACTGATAACCTGAAGAAAGAACCCTTAAAATGTTGGGGTTGTGGAGAAGATCATTGGCTGAGGGATTGTCCACATATGAAACAGAACAGTAGGAGAGTCTACAATATCCAAGAAGCTACCACCGTCAATGATGTGGCTAGGAGCATGCCAGGAATTTATGCAGCCTTGGACAATAATCAAGCCAACCACCAAGCTTCAGTGGTGGAGATAGAAGGTATGATCGTCAACCATATAGTTTCTATTTTAATTGACCATGTTTCTAATTTTGAGTTATGTGGCCCCTCAGACTGTTGATAAGTGTGAACTGCAACCAGTTAGATATGTTAAGCCATGGTTGGTACAACTAGCCACTAGGACCAAAAGAAAAGTAGCATAGGTCATACCAGCTTGTCAATTCATCATGGATCGATTGCCCACCCGAGCGACCCTTAACATACTTCCCCTGGGATCTTATGACTTGTTGATTGGTATGGATTGGTTGGATTCTTATAAAACTAAGTTGGACTGCTACCATAAAACTTTAGAATGTGTAAATGAAGAAGGGAGAAAGATAACCCTCCAAGGGATTCAGAAGCCTGTCTCCGTGAGACAAATATCATCCCTTCAAATGAAAAAGTATTGCAGAAAGGGGTGTCCTTTATATGCAATACAGGTGTTGGAATCTGTTGAGGATGACAAACCAAACCTAGAATACCACCCCATATTAAGAGAATACAAAGAAGTGTTCTCAAAAGGGGTACCAGGTCTACCTCCGAGAAGGGACATTGAATTCTTTATAGAACTTGCACCAGGAGCAGTGCTAGCATCTAGAATGTCCTAAAGGATGAGTACGCCAGAGCTGGTTGAGCTCAAGCTACAACTAAAGGAGTGTTGAAATTATGAGGTCTTATGAGGCTGCCATCTAAGGTCTGTCCTTGACCTTAGTATGGCTCTAAGTTTCAACTGTTTGGCTGTCTTCTTTTGTTGTTTTAGGACAGAAAACAGTCATGTTACTTTCTGCTCAATGTTTTATAGGTTAAGTGCTCTTTTA
>ML841153.1:30120-41006 GCA_009831015.1 Picea engelmannii
CTTTAAAGCTTAAAAGGAAGAGGAAGTTATGAAGGCTCTAGAAGAGGATCTTCTAGAAAATGAGTTGGCATTCACATGGCTGGCATCCTACTGAATTATCAGATTTAGTGGGATCATCCTCATCCCTTTAACCATCTCTCCTTCTCCTATATAATGAAAGGTTTCTCAAGAAAGAGGTTAAGAAAGATTGAATAGAGAATTGATGAAAGAATAGATTCAGAATTGTGTGAGGAATCATGTTTGAATTAATGCTTGAGGTCTCCATTTGTCCATCAAGCCATAGTGGATCTTCTTCATGCAGTTTGGAGCAAGTGTGTGTGTTAGAAAAAAGGAACACTAAAAGGGAGCTTGCGACATCAAGGTGATCTAATTGTATCTTCTACTTTCATTTAATATAATACAGTGGCATGTCCCTTTCCCATAAAATCACTCTTATTTTATTGCATAATTCCTTGATCATATGCATAGGTTGTCATTGAATATACTTTACTATCTTCACTTTGGTTGGTTTGTGTTGTCTTGGATCTGATCTCGCAAGAGCACCAAAGCAAAGTAGGAACAACAAAGACCTAAGGAAGCGATATAAATGTATGCCACTTGTTCCTATTTTGGTAGTAAATTCAATGATAGTTGCTTAGGGAAAGCATCATGTCTTGTCCTGTTTTGTTCTAGATCCAGGTGGATCTAGGGAGATCTGTTAGTGTTTGCATATACCAATTTATCTGATAACAAAATTGGAGACTCTGCTGGGGATACAACTCATTTTGTAGTTTTTGATGGCCATTTCCCCTTAACTTACTTTTTTCATTACCAACCAGTGTCTGAGTCTATAGGAGACCCTTATAGACTCTCTGGACCCAAAAGTTCACTCAAGTTTTTTGTCCTTTTTCCAAATTTTTCTAGATTACAAACCTTCTCGCACTGTACCTCTTTGTGGCCTACGAGAATCAATGATGTTCGCACCCTATTGTTCAGTTCAGTGTGACCTTCTCGCACCCTACCTATATCTAGACTGCGAGAATCCCTAATTCTCGCACTGTACCCCACTACCAGGCTGCGAACTCATTTGTAAAAGTTTTGGATTAGGTCTTCTTGTCTTTTTGATGCCCAGATTTGTTTAATTACCTGGGGAGAACTTATTTTTCCAGTGTTTGATTGTTTCTTGACTTCAAATCTTGCGGTTGATTAGTTTTCGGAGATCAAAAACTCTTCTTACTCTTTTTCCCAATTTTTGTTTCTTGACCTTTTATCAACAAGTGTATAATCTTTGATTCTGAGATCCAAGTGTGTGTTTGGTCAAAAGCCTTTGATTGGATTAAAATTTGGGATTAATTGTCCTTTTAGATTGCTTGGAAATTTTTTGTTCATGTGCATTTGAAGAGATTTTTTCTTGTCAGTTTGTTATTTTTATCTTCATTGAAAGATCGATTTGGGTGTTTGTTGAGTATTTTATTTTCATTGGTTGCTTACTTTTTCTTAGTTCCATCCCTATTTTTTGGTTTCTAAACAAAAAAAATTTAAAGACTTTTTCTTTTAAGCAATCATTTATTCAAAAAATATTGGCATTCAAGTATTGAAAGAGAACAAATAGTGAATTTACATTTTCAATGATTGTTTGGTACTACATTTCAAAAACGATTGTACATCGTAATTTGCATTGTTCTAGAAAACTCCTCTTTCCCTGTTGTAGATAGAATTCATCGAACGCAAGTTTGTATCATTCATTTCTATTTATGCATTGTTGGATCAGAGTCTTACACAACATTGGTTTCATTTCTGTCTCCCTTTGCGTAACAACAACCTTTAATAATATCGCGCAACTTTAAAATTCAACTAATAACATTTTCTAGGGCTCTTTTGCCCAACATTAGCTAGGCTAGAGCTTTGGAATAGGAAGTGAGACACACTCTCCAAAGCACAAAACACACAATAGTATCTTGTGATAGGAAGTGTCAAATTCCATTTGCAACATTTTGTCCTGGGAAGCCCTTCTCACACAAGGGTCAAACCTAAGGTCACATTGAGATTGACAGAGTTACTCACCCTGCTTTGTTGATCTCGGTGTAGAGATTGCATGTATTATGTGGTTCGCTTGAAGGTATACCCACAATGATGAGTGGAAGCCTCTCAAGTTGATTTTGGGCTAGATACCCTGCCCTTGTGTGTGGATTGGACTGTCGACTGTTCCTCCAGGCATCATTGTTGTTTGTGGTAACTTTAGTATCCTATCTTCTTAGAGTCTTGCACAAGGTGACTATGGAGGGGTAAGTCTTCACGGTACTTGGAATTGACGTTGGCTAGACTCACCCGAGATCCTTGGATGGTATACCCATGATTATGTGTGGGAGCTTGCACCAAGGTGTAAGTCTGTTAAGCAGGTCGTCAACATAACTTTTCCACCCTAGCCCAGCCCCTTCTTGTCTCGACGTCGCGATGTTGGATTTCATCACCAACTAGTGATTTCAGAATAGGAATTTCTTGTTTGCTTGATTTTGATTCGTAGATTTTACTAGTGTGTGATGTTTGTTTCCATAATTTGGCCATAGAATTTCTTTCTTGAGATTTTCACTCGATCACCATTGACGCTCCACGTCGCTTACGTAGAATGCAAGGATTACCCCCAGAATATATGGAAGGTTCTCAACCCTTTCCTACCAACTCATCGGAGGGCTCTCCTCAACAGAGTGAAGTCCAAGACATTGCCACTCCATGACTAGAAAGAACCGACTCTTTAGAACAATTCCAAATTATAGATTCTCGAGAGGGCTTGCGACTTCCTCCTGACTCTGTGAGACGTATTGTTGGATTGAATTCATCCAGAGATATTGTTATTGAGTCTTCTGGATTACCAACCATACCTTTCATAGGCCTTGAAGGTCAGGATCCTTTTTGGACTACTGGCATTTTTAGACGGGATATCTTTGGCTCAAGAACATGCATTGATATCACTGTCACACCTGAGCCACCCAAAACATCTAATCCAGACGCGATACCTTTTACTACTGCCTATTATTTCCCTGGTTCATACGCTCAGTCAGCTGACCATATCTTGACTATCCCCCTTCAAATGGCCCATTATACAATGGTCCCAGATACTACGAATCTTCATATTGGGAATACAGTGGCTAGCTAGGCCCCCATTGGCATGCCACTTTCACCTAGACTCACCCCGATGCTTCCTCCTGGATAGCATGCGTTGAATGATTCTATTCTCATTCCTACACAAATCCCATCCAGGACTCTTGGCATTTCCACTCCTTCTGGGCACCATCTTTTTCCTGGTTTTATTCTGACACTTCCTCGACCCCCTTCCAGAGGGTCTCTTCCATCCCCTGTCAAAGGAACCGACCCTAGTGGTACCATTCAGTCTTTCACACCTAATTACCAGATTCCTGTTGGCGGACATTTTCACCCTGGAGGTCAAATCCCAATTGGAACACAACCTTCGATTGGAGGGAAACCCCCACCTACCCCATCCACTAGACAAAACATACCTGAAGACTTGGCCCAGTATTGGAACTATATTATCCAAAATAATCCTCAATCGATTGGGGGGGAAAATCCTCAAGCTATCTCTTTCATACCCCCTAGTATGGGCCAACCATATCCAGGTATGTCCAATTCCATTTTGGGATTGAACGCTAGACCCAACGTCCCTGTTCAAGGGAACCACCCTAACCAATACAACCATATAAATTACATACCTCCACACCAACAAACGAATCTTCCTGGATGTTCACATTATATGCAAAATGCTTACGGTCCTACTAGAATACCTATGGGACTTCCTCCCCAAAGTCACCAGTACCCCCACATGAATAGACAGTTACCTTTATTATCCACCCTGGACCTCCCTGATCTATCTATAATTTTAAACGATCCTATCTGTCACTCTCCTCAATGGCTTTCCATACCGGCCAAACTACCTTTTGACATTCCTAAGTTCAATGGTAAACCAGGAAAGGACCCAAACAATCATGTAATGACTTTCCACCTTTGGTGTTCATCCAACTCTTTGATGGATGACTCTATTTGTTTACATCTTTTTCAGTGAACTCTCACACGTTTCGCCACGAAGTGGTATATAGAATTACCACGAGGTTTCTTTGCTGACTTTAACACCCTTGCCATGAATTTCCTAACCCACTACCAGTTATCGATCCAATACGAAACGGGAACCAAAATTTGGAGTTCTTTCAAACAAACCAAAGCCACTCATATCTCTGATCACATTCATGAGTGGTGATGGAGACGACGTCTCATCAAACTTGAGCTCCCTGATCAGTTACTGGCAGAGTGGTTCATGAAATCATTCATGAATGATATCACTCATGACATCGCCATGGGTGGAGCTGTCACAAAAGAATAGGTGATTAGTCATGCTCAATACCTTGACCTCGTTTACTCACAAACGGGTACTCTTTATGATTCGCTCCCTAACGCACCTCATCCTTCTACTACTACTACTTCAACTACTCCTATTGCTTCTCATGCGGTTGATGGTGTGATTGGCACTTTCCACACTCAACCCCATTCCGCACAAGCCTCTACCACCAACCCCAAGTCCATTGCTTCTAATGTTCAACATGATCTGTCTCCTACTCCTCCCACCAGCAAGACTTCTGAGGTGAAATTTGTTCAATCTACCCCTGTCAGAAAGAACAAATCCAGAAAATGGAAGGGTAAGAATAAGGAGGATAAAAATAATCCGCAATCTAAGAAGACCAAAACACAACCTATTGATGATAAGGATAAGTGCAAACCCCGATACCCTTGTCTTATCTGTGGTGATGATCACTACACTAAGGATTGTCCAAGACGAGTCGAGGTTACTAAGTTCCTTCAAGGGATCCTGAAACCTCCTACCCCAGTTGTGTTGTCACAACCCTTTCCTTCTCAACAACAGGCCCAATCGGTCATTCATGACCAACCTTCCCCCTCCACTACATCCTATGTCTTAATGTGTACAAATGATTCAAAGAAGAATGACATCACAGTTACCACTCGATCCAAAGATTATTCTTCCTCCAAAGAGAAGGTTGATGAAATACCTCCTTCGTTGGTCCAACCATCTCCATCGGCTCCACCTACCAACAGTCCTCTTCATCTTGAACGACCGAGCCTAGACATAGTTCTTCGCCCTCCCCCGAAAGGTGTTGTTTGAAAGTCCGCTTTAAATCTTCATGCACATGCTACCCAGAACTACACTATTGTAGAAGATATGGCCCAAGCACCATCCGTAATGTCAGCCCTCGAAGTCCTTCAGAGTTGTCCCACACAACGGAAGGCATTGTTGAAAGCTATTGGTGGAATCGACCCTATGGATACAAATTTAATAATTTTTGACTTGGAAGATCACATTCCAAGGTTACCCCCTCAACTCGCATTTCAAATACAAGTTATTGTCTCTGACAAGAACATTTGTAGAACAATTATTGATGAGGGTTCCTCGACGTGTGTCATGTCTATTACCTGTTGGAAATCCATCAACTCTCCTCCCTTAACCAAATCACACAACACGCTCAAAGCTTTAATGGCTCTGGTTTTAAGCCTTACGGTGTCCTCCCTTCATTGCCTATTACGTTAGAAGGAAAAATGGTCAATGTTGAAGTTGAGGTCTTTGACACTCCTCTCAATTACAACCTTCTACTTGGTCATAGCTAGATCGATTCTATGCGTGCATTTGTGTCCACTCTTTTCTGTGTCATACATTTCCCACATCAAGGAAAAGTAATTACGATGGACCAATTGGCCTTATTCAACTCTGATACACGTACTAGCAATGTTTCTTTCATTGCAAAAGCCCCCCCTAGATATGAGAATGTCGGCGTGGGTCTTCTTAAAGATTCCTCTTTGATGGGTACTTTCCCCATTCCACCACCCTATATTCCATATATGTTTGTCACCTCGATCAACATGATTTCCACCTCTGTTCGTGAAACCCCTGCGTCTTCTGACCCGTGGATAGTACCCAACCCCGGTGATTATCTTCGCTATGGTGACCAAATGCATTTAAGTATGGTCAAATCCGCTTATCAAGCCATTCAATCAGCAACCCCTTCTACCCCCTCTCTTGGTGATCTATCTTGAGATCCTTTTCGTGTCATTTTTCCTACAGACAAGATGATTATGTCTGTTATGTCCATGGAAGATACCCCTTGGGACGATGGACATCATCGTTCCATTCTCTTCCTGGAACAACACACCATTAAGAGTTACCAACGGATCTCGACTCCGTCGACCATTGTCGTCATTTCTACCATTCCCGAGTCTACACACGATATGTTCTACGAAGGGAACTTAAGTAATATCTCACCCACCATCCCCCTCAACATATCCTTTAAACCTGGAGTTGTCGAAAATGTGCATATCGTAGCTTCATGTTCCAATGACGAAGTTGTCACCTACAAGTCTCTTTTTCAATAATTTTGTGATGTCTTCACATGGAGCTGTGAATAAATGTCTGGTATTGACCATGACATTGTTGTACACGAGATCAAGACATACCCGGGTGCTAAACCTATCCGGAAATGACTTCGTCTGGTCCACCCACGTAAAGCAGTTGCTATCAAGCTTGAAGTAGAGAAACTTCTTAAAGCTAGCTTTATTTACCCTGTGGCTCTAACTGACTAGGTTTCCAATCTTGTTTCGGTTAACAAAAAACAAGGTACAATCTACGTTTGCATTAATTATAGGGATATTAACAAAGATTGTCCTAAAGACAACTTTCCCACCCCCTTCATTGACCAGATCGTCAACGATTGTACCGGGAGTGAAATCTTCTCTTTGATGGATGGTTTCTCTGGATATAATCAAATCAATATCGTACCCACTGACCAACACAAGATTGCTTTTATTTGTCCTTGGGGCACTTTTGCCTACCGGAAACTACCCTTTGGTTTAAAGAATGCCATCATGACTTTTCAACGTGCTATGTCTTATTCCTTTCATGATATAAAGCACATTGTCCAACCATATCTCGATGACCTACCGGCTCATTCCATGCACTGTGTCGATCATCCAGCACACCTCCGAGCCATTTTCCTCTAATGTCGATTTTACCGTATACGCTTAAATCCACACAAATGTGTTTTTTATGTAGAATCTAGTCGACTTTTGGGATTTATTGTTTCACGTCAAGGGATCAGGGTATATCCTTTGAAGTTTGAGGTGATTCTCAATCTCCTTCCTCCCTCCTCACTTCCCCAACTACAAATTTTTCAAGGGAAGGCAAACTTTCTACGTTGTTTCATCCCAAACTATGTTGAGTTAACTCTTGGATTTACTCGATTGCTCAAGAAAGGTTCTGAGTTCGTATGGCATACCACTACCAACAAATATTTTGATGCTTTAAAACTGACTTTAACCCGTACCCCACTACTTTTCCCACTCGATTACAGTCGCGATTATTTCTTATATCTCACAGCCTCAGACTACACCATTGCTATGGTTCTAGTCCAGGAGGATGATTCTCATGATTCTCATGTTATTTATTATCTGAGTCAGAGTCTCATGACTACCGAAACCAAGTATATACATGTTGAAAAACTGGCCTTGGCCACCGTCCAAGCTATTCAACGTTTCCGACACTATATCCTTTTACGCAAGACTACTGTTATTTCCAACTGCAATCCTATGCAGCACATTCTTACAAGCCAATTGCTAGGGGGAAAATACTCTAAATGGATTGTAATACTCCAGGAGTTTGACTTAGAATCCAAACACACTAAGTCCAAGAAATCCTTGGTGTTTTTTGAATTGAACAAGATCGAGATTTGCTAGGAGCCGGAAAATTTGAGGCTCTGTGGCGAGGCCCTTATATCATCAAACGAGTGTTGGAGAAAGGAGCCTATGAGTTGGTGGACTACAATGGTATCCCTTTGAGTGAACCCAGAAATGGGCTATACTTAAAGAAGTACTATGCCTAGATCATTTGTGCATGAGTGCTTTTATTTTATTGTATCATACTTTTGTGTGTTACTTTAGTGTGCTTTTTCGTTATTTGGTTTCTACCCTCAACCGCTTACCTCGCGTTGTGCTTGGTTTCCATATGTTACAGTTTTCACTACCCCACATTGGTTTCGCCAATGGTGCTAGTCGTAGCACTGAGAACCTTGCTTCTGTTGCATGGGCAATTTATGCACCTACAAATGAACTTATCAGCCTACAAGGTGTTTTCCTCGGTCATGCGACCAATAATATCGCAGAATATAGCGTCGTCATTGAGTTGTTGACTAATGCTATTTCACTTGGTATCTGCCACCTGGTTATATGAATTGATTCGCAGCTAGTAGTACTACAGTTAAGTAATGTCTATGCTATCCAGAGTCCTACTTTATTGCAGGTATATCTACAAATTCGCCTCTTAGAACGTCATTTTGATTATATCGAATATCAACACATTCCTAGATGTCTAAATACATTAACTGATGCTTTAGCTAATTATGTGTTAGACAGATATTTGAGACTTTTATAAAACCAATCACAAATCACATGTATTATACAAAACGAAATAAGCCGATAGAAGCCGCATATATATATATATAACGATCAAAAGTTTTACAAAAAGTTTTTGTCCAAGGACCAAAATATCAAAATATATGAAGCCCATGGCTTCTACAAATTAGCATCATGGATGACACTCATGGTAACATACAACTACTCGAGCTACCCTACGAAGCAGTCGACTAAGAGACTCAGACACGCCCATAGTATGGCATTGATAATGCCTTGGGATATCCCCAATAGCGATGTCTAGGACATCCACAGTCAGTCCCTCTAAGTTCTGTTCAACTGCCTCATAGTCCTCAACATCCCATCTTGCCACTGGAGCCACTTCTCCTCATATTTGAATGGGAGATGTTCCTGGAGGTCGACAAGGCCCCACATCTGTGTCGTCAAAAGAAATTTTTGATTAGTCCTTGGATCAAAGACATAAAAACATTTTATATAATAAAATTTGCAAAAAACATTAAAAAGAACAAAATGTGTACTTCTTAACTAAGTCACCCCACTGAGCATCCTCAGGTAGAACCAAATCCGGATCTCCTTGGAAATCCAAGCCGACATATGCATAGTCATCGATCATCAGCATCTAGGGCCTCAACCAGTCAAAAAATGAATCGTTATATTTGATTATAGGCCCTGCTACGTGTCGAGCCATGAGGTTACACCACCTCAGCATCCTCGGATCCTGTGGGGCCGGTAAACCCCAATCTACCTGTAGATGCAACAGTGGGACCCTCTCAAGGAAGAATGACACCAAAATTTACACGTACTCAAACTGCTTCAGGTCACCCCTTCTGCACTTTGTTAGTTGCATCTTCATACTGCGGAGAACCGTGTCCGACTAGTTGAAAACCCAAGGCTCTGTGCACTCTATTGCATATTGGAAATAGCTCTGAAGAGCCATGTGCAGAGCAGCGCTCCTGACCATGCATGCAATGGTAAACAAGATAGTCCACAAGGTCAAGTTTTGGACACCCCAGATGGCAACCTTACCCTTTCTTCTCTCCGCCTTAGGAACACAATATCGATGAACATACTCACTCATAGGAAGTATGTCGCCTCTACCTCCGATCAGAGTAGCATGGTATCCACGTCGTGACAAACCCGTCAGAAAATAGATATATTCAATATCTAGTGAAAGCATGTGGACCCCTACATGAAATACTTGTTGATCCACATCCCACATGTGGACCAGGTACTCTAACAACCTAAGTTGGGCTCTCATGCCCGGGATCCTGAAAATTTTTAAGAGCCCACATTCCCAGAGGGAAACAACTGTACCTGAATCATTTCCGGCAATGACATCATCCTCTTCATGTTCTCTTTCCCTCCATTCCAACATCGTGATGATCAACACCTGTAATGGAGCCATGAGAAGGAAGTTAGCAACTTGTTTTAACCTCTTGCATAAATTTGTATTGAGTAGAAAAATGCATGAAAATCCATTTTTCGGCCCTCGCAGGTGAAGCTTACACACAGTGTGAGATTCTCGTAGGTGCACTGAAACCCACCTGCGAGAATCCTATATTATCACAAGTCTCGAATGGCTCACCTACGAGAATTCCTAAGCGCACCCGCCGGCCCTAAAATGGACTCAAACACTTAAATTTGCCAATAAAAATCAATTTTAATCCATGAAAAAGTTGAAGAATCAAGGGATTACCTCGTTGTCCGAAATTGTTTGCCGAATGATCACTTGTACCTTCCGCAATCGAGCAAAGAAATTTGGAGAAAAAAGAGGTGTGTTGGACAAGTTTTTGGCAAAGTAACAATGAAATGGTAAAAAGGGATTTTTACCCATATGTATTCACTTTTTTACTATTTCTTATTGATTTTTTATATTATTTATATTATTTTGTTTAAAAACCTAATACCCTAATAGCCTTGTGAGTATGTTTTTTCACAGGTAGGTGACCTAGAAGGTTGAATGACGGTGTACGAGCATTTTTTCTTTTTTTCGTCACATGTACGAATACTTTTTTAGGGTTTTGTAGGGAAAACCTCGAGCTCAGTCTTCGTTTGTTCTCACGCTTGAAAATACATGAGAATGAAAATGAGTATACTTTTTTCGTCTTTTCGTACTTGTCATGGTAGCACGAAAATGACGAAAATAAGGGAGTATCCTTTAAGCTCTTTTCACACTCCATAAAACGAAAAGATTGTCGAGCGATCTTGTTTTTTTCACGCTCGTAAAAGTATTTGAAGAAAACGTTCGATGAGCGGTATTTTATCGCATTTGGTCTCGTCGAACTAATTTATGAAAAATGAACTGGGAGAGTCCTCTTTAAGTGTTTTTCAGACTCTCAAAACATGAAAAACCCTTGAGTTTTCTATCTTTGGACTCGTTAAACAAACATCGAAAGGCCCTTATGGGACCG